>WYDI02022548.1:0-13100 GCA_009867235.2 Psittacus erithacus | reverse complement strand
CAATAAATCAATTAATGTTCATTTAATATCAGAGGACTAAAACACACTGTTTTGCATACTAAGGCGTTACAATTCACGACTCTATACTCAGTATTGCATGTCAGATTATCAAAGCACTAGCAGATCCTCAAAACATCTTCTGGAAGTAACTGGGAGTTTCTCAATGCAGCCAACAGAAGGAGTGTCCAACAGCATTTCTCAGTTCAGTTCTACACTCAGCCATCTCACATTCATGCTGCTTTTGAGCTGTATCATAAAAGCTGTCAGTCACAGATCTCATCATAAGACTGCTACATTTTTACATTCTATTTCTCATCACTCAGGTCGTATCATCTGTGAAAAGAAAACCAACAAAACACACAGGAAAATAATAGGCATTTGAAGAATAAACTATAGGTACCTTTCGCTCCTCGGCACTTGATGGCTGCAGAATTGACTGGCCCAATTGTTTCAGTGTACTGGGCTTCAAGCCTGATGTTCTCACAGGGGAATGCTTGTCTTGAAAGAGAAAAGGGATGCAGCAGCTTAGATATGAGAAAACAGGATCTGTTTCATTCAACATCTTTGCTAAATGCCACCATAGTCACGTGAGACTTTTTCCTCTGAACTTGGAATGACCCAAGCAGGTGTTTCATGGCCCATTTACTACACACTCAGTTTTTTTCTCTAGCATAGGTCACTATCTCCCTTCAGACCTATCTTATTATGTGAGAGAGAGCACTTCAATGTGGTGAAGACAGACAACTGTTCTCAAAGCATTCCAGAGAATACAGCTCTTACCAGCATTCCCAAAAGCCTGTCTGTTGCTCGGCTGCTCCGCACTGGCTTCTCTCCCCACACTGGCTGGTGCAGGCAGAATGGCTCGCATGGGTCTTGCTGCAGCCAGCAAGGAGGGCTTCGGTCTTGGTTTACTCTTTACTTCTTGTCCTTTGTGTGTAGGAGTTGGAGCATCAATTCTGAAAGAAGACAGCTACAATTGGCAAAAAATTCCATCTATTCCCCCTCAACCTCAATTTTCTTCTTTCCTGAGCTGTGCTTTATTAGCACAATAATCACAGTTATTGTGAAAGGAGAAGCAGCACCAAGGATACATCTGCCCTGTGACCACAGTTTGTCACTTAAAAAATATTAGCCCTGATAAACAAAATCACAAAGGAACAATCCAGAACTAGCACAAAATAGAGAGCAAACAGAACAGGTCTTACAGGAAGCACTGCCAATGGCTTTCAATTTCTTGGGTTAGTCCCATCAGTACACAAAAGACATTATACGCTCCCATAACATGGAAAACTGACTCACCCCACTGGCTTTTTTGCAGAGGCACTTGGACTCGGCACCTCAGAAGATAGTGGTATTCCCATCCCTACGCTATCTTTCTCTGCCTGCTCTGTGGAAGCCTCTCCTTGCCGTTGATTCTCTTGACTCAACACCACTCCAGTAGCACCCCGTCCATCTTCAGCAAGCACACTGTTTGCAAGAACATGAGCCTCAGAGACGACCACTTCCTCCCACTCCATCTCCTGCATTTGCCCTCCAACAGGCACAGCATTCAGCAGCTGGCTGACAGCTTCAGAGCTTTCCAGGGCAGACTTGGAGGTACTTTCACTCACAGCCGCTGGCTCTGTGAATACTGACTGTTGACCTCTTTTAGCTGCTGGAGTTTTAAGAGAGGTGCCTGAATTTGGCTCAGATTTGCTTTTTGGTTGCTTTTCCTGGAAATAAAGAGATAGTTATATTTCAGAGCTCTACACTTTAAGATAAGTTCCCTTCACATATGCCAGGTTTGCCATGGCTTATTTAATGCTGGATCAAACCAACAGAATCCTAAGCATTTAAGCAGCAAGTTGTACAAGAGCAGAAAGACATCATCTCCTACAAAAGCAAGCCCCTGTTAACATTTTACCTAGCCTCCTGGCCCTCCACGTATTATTTTTAGACACTGTTTACTGTGAAGTATCGGTCTTTCTTAAACTCCCTCAAATACCACCATTAGCACTAACATCACAAACTCACCCACCACCCTCTGTAACAAGGGCCCACCTCCTATGCTCCCCTTTCAAAGCTTCAGCTCTCTGATGCTGTCTGTCCTTTCACACTATTGAGAAACCAGAGGGAGTTAGATAAAGAACTCCTATCTTCCTGTCTTTTGATATGTGCATTCAGAAAACCATACATTTGAGCAAGTCAGGGAACAGAATTACTTCAGGAAGGTTTTCTGGCTCTAAGAAAAATGTTACGTTCAAGGCTAAGGCTATAGACCCCATGTACTGGAGACAACAAAGGTCTGAAGTAACACTGAACTGGCATGCAAAAAGACATCAGAATGGAACCAAGAGCTTCTGGTATGATAAACACATTAATTCTAAGCTCTCTACAGAGTTCATACTCAGAAGGATAATCCAGGTGCTTAAAAACAAACATAGAATCAATCTTAGAATGGTTTGTTTGGAGGGGACCTTAAAGATCATCTAGTTCCAGCACCTTCCACAAGACCAGGTTACTCAAAGCCCCAGTCAAATCTGGCCTTGACATCTTATAACCTACACCCTTTCCTAAGGAACAGAATGGATGTACATATTTAGTTTCAGTTCTACTGATGTTATTGCCAGTTAAAAAATCTGCCGGCGCATGTTTTTCCCAGGCATGATACCATAGGAAAAAAGTTGAACTGTCTATGCAAATGTGTTCCCAGAAGAGTAGAATGAAACTGAAAGCAGGAAAACTCCTCTAAAAGTTTTCAGCTCTAATCAATGCAGGATTTAACAGGAGCAGCCATGCCATATTTAGCCAGAAACACATTTTTGCTGTTAGTCATCTACTTCAGCAGGTTTACAGAACAAAACCTAGGACACCATCATCACTATTTGTGCCCTACCATGCAGGAAGTCCAGCCATCAGACCAGACACTACAGAGTTTGTAAGCTGCCTACAAGTTCTTGCCCCTAAATGTTTAATGGATCTGGAAACGAAACAAAGAAGCTTCAGAACTAATCCATAAAAAGCCACTGAATGTCAATGCAAAATGTCACACAGACTATCCTTAAACTTGTGCTTAAGTAGCCTTGTTTCAGACAAAGAAGAGCAAGGAAGAACACACATTTATTCAGAGCTGACCAGTTACCATGACATTGCCAAAGTTTCAGGAGCAAGTGTTTTTTGCTGTATACAGCTAGTGGAGATGCCAACAACTTGGGCAGAGTAGGAACCATGTGCAAGAAGACTTTTCCACTCAAACAAACTTCACAACTCCACCAACACCTGGTGATTTCCTTCCAGCCAAAGGTCAGAACATCACGAATGATCAGACATGTGGCCATGAGTCAACAATACCCAAAGGCACTTCATCTTCCACTAGATCAACCTTATTAGCTAGCTCCCAAAGGATCATATACCCACTGCAGTTGAGAACTGCTCTTCCCTTCTGTTGAAAAAAATGTTGAAAGACCACAGAAAACCTCAATTTATAGAAAAATTTCAAATATAGATAAATTACAAAAAAATAGATGGCTTAACCAAGTTTCTGAGCTTAGCCAGGGCTGCAGCAGGAAGAAGAGACAATGCCTTCCAGTCACAGGAACTATGGAACACAAGGACAGGGACTGCCTTCGGCATTATCTGACTTTCTGTGCTAGATCTACACATCTAGAAATATCAGACATTCACAAAGACAGCGCTTTTTGTCTAAAAACCAGGGAAGGAAAGGTAAGTTTACCTTTGGGATCCATTTCCCTCCCAGGAAGTTCCCACATAATGGGCATTTTGGTGGCTTATGCCTGGTGACATAAGTGAAGGAACAGCCAGGATTGGTGCAATTTCCATGTCCCCTTCGAGTATAGGTGGTTGTCTGAAATGAGAGTTGTCAAGAATTTCTCTACAGAGCTGAAAAAACCACAGAGCTGAGCTCATCGCTCCGTTTTTCCTCATAAGCACTTTACAAAGTGTTATTCAGCAAATCACCAGCACTCCAGTATTATTCCTTTCACTGATCAACCACCACACAGCTGGATCAGAGTGAGTCAGCACCATAACTACTCTGAGTGTAAATGCTCAGTCTATACAAGTCTTCACTATTACCAGAATTAAGTTCAAATTGCAAAGCAGAGATGAGCAATGCATAACCTACTATAAGGAGATGCTAACCTTGCATTTACAGTGATGTAACAGTTCTGAGTAAATCACAGTAAGACAGTAACAAAATGATTCAAACAGCAGTCCACAGCAAGGCAAGACGGGATTAATAGACTCATGCCAATGGAGCAACAAGACATGAAGCCAAGCACTCATGATGTAGAGGCAGTTTTCATTGGTGATTTACTGTTGGATGCAGTGGTCAAGCACCTCCCTGGTGCTTTAGTGTAACTTGCTGTGAACTACTATAACACCAGCATGCACTATTTATAAAGCCAACTAAAGCAGAACGTGTCATCTCTGCCAGGACAACTGCATCAACACATCTGAGTTTCTGTCAACACAACACTTGATATTCTAAACTCAACACTCCCGAGGCAGTTGCTGTGCCACAGGTCCCTAACTAGGTATGGGGCTTCTTGAGATATGCAAGTGCTGCTGTCAAAGGAATGAGACAATTTAAGCTGAGTTATTTCTCAGGAGCTAACACCTGAGGTACTTCTAGTCTCCCCAAGACACCTGGGAAAATATGACGCTATGTGCCACTATAAATATCAGCAGTTTTCCACCAGCTGGAAGTATAGAGGACCTGGAAAACAGGATTTGAGGCTAGCTTATACCACCTAAGGAGCTGAATGCTGACTGGATAATGAATTCCTACAATGACTACAGAAACACAGGTGGCTGTAGTGGTTAGACTGAAGAGAAATAATGTTATTCTTCCTAACACAACAGGCCACAAAACCTTTTATGTAAGTTCTCAAAAACTTAAGTGACTGCTCCTCTCCTGTTACATGGCCAAACAGCCACCCACAAGGCTGGGGAGCTCATGTTTTCCTGTCAAAAGAGTAGATTCTTGCCCTTAAAGGGATGGACACTGGCATTTTATGAAGACAAATACGCATTCAAGTGGAGGATACAGATGGCTACACAGACCCTGGAAAGGGCAACACAAAGTGCTATTGGCCAGATGTGTTGTGATAGCATCATCTACTGTTTCCAAGAACCCCTTGAGGAAGAAGGCAGCAAAAAGAGGCCTATAAGACGCTTCAGAAATTCAGAGACCCCTATTAGCACACAAAATGCATAAAACCAAGGACAAGATATAAACTGACACAATGGCTCCAAATTGGACCATGATCAAACCCTTCCTACTCTAGTTACAACAAACCTATAGTGACATATCCTGACCTTAAAATAACACACAAGACTCTGAATCTCTTACCAATTTAATTGATGCTGGGCTCTCCACAACAGAATGAGCTGGCAAAGGTAACATAATGAACTGTGTAGCTGGTGTGGAGGAGCTGCTCTCTTCAGTATCCTAAAATGAAGTCAAAGGGAAAATAAATGCAGAAAACAAGAGACGTGGTGATCTGTGTCCCACCCTCTCATGAGCACTACCATTGAACATGTGTCTTAAGGACTGATGAGAACAGAAAGCAGGAAACAAGAGTGATCATTTCAAAAGTAGTAACCTTAGCAGGTCCACTCTGAAAATTACCAAACTCTTCACAGATTGAAACAAATCCAATTCTTACCAAAATAAAGGTTTCTATAACCTATCCCTAAAACCTCAATTTAAAATTACTCCCTTCTACCGCTCTGCAATCAAAAAACAGCTATCAGGTGCAGAGGTAACACTTTTTCCTCCCTAAAATCTTGTCGTTCAACTGCAGAACCCACTCCAAGTATTTTCATAAGAAAAAATTAAAAAACCTCAAGCAGTCATCTTAAGACAGAAATTATACCAGCACATGGCAGAGCCAATCTGCAAGCAGAGACTCTAATCACAGAGTTACAAAAGGTGCTGTTTCCTTCCCCACTGAGCTTCAGCCTCTTGCAGCTGCCAAAAATCTTAAGTAAAATGTGTTAAGCAGCATTTGGAGCATTTCAGGCGAGAGTCTGGCAGGAGTCCGAGTCTCACTATTAAAACTTACCCTCCCAGTCACCATGGTCACCACAGACACACCATCTGACACCTGAGGACGGGCCACAGCAATGCCCCCACTGGACATGTCTGTGGAGTTGCTAACCAGAGTCTCCTCAATAACAACCCGAGCTGTCTGATACGGTTGCCCTTCTATTTCCAAAGAAGTCTCATCCAAGAGGATATCTCCAGCCGCTTTCTCCGTCACAGGCCCAACATAATTAGACAGAATCTCCGATGCAACTGCTTCTTCCACAGCATCTGGCTGCGTGAAGGAAGCAGTGTCTTCTGCCAGCCCTTCGATGGCAATACACTGCTCAGAAATGCCCACATGGCTTGAGTCCACAGAAAGGATGCTCTGCACAGCATCACAGGGGACACTGGTGATGTTCGTGGAAGCCCTTAAGCCTTCAGATGCTGCCTGACCCTGTGTGACACACAGCTCCAGAGACTGCCTGCTCCTCTCTTCATGAAGAGCGGTTTTGGGAATAATGATATAATCTGAGCGAGGAAGAATCTTACGGAAGCCTGGAATGTCTGGAACTACTGCAGCTAGAGTGGACACCTTGGAATTCTGTTGGCAAAAACAAGAGTATAGAATAAATAAGAGAAAGGTAAGAGATTCAGGTCTTAATCCTGCTATTTTAGAGCCCAAAGTTTAAACCGTTTCCTGAAGCAGGTTGCTGAGAGTTTCCCCTTTGACAGAGCCTGTAGAATCCCTCAGCCCCGGTTCTACCATCCACTTTACTATCAGTCACCCTGATGACACAACAAAAAATAACTATCCCCATCAGCAGGTACTAAGACATATCTCTCATGAATTTCAAAACATTATCCCTTACTGAACAGAAAGCGAAAGCAAGGCACGGGGGCCTCACATACTGCTTCTTTACAGGCTCTCCTAAGCAGAAATACAAACTGGAATCTGCAGTTAAACGATCCTCCAAAACACAGCAGTGCATGAGCAGTTAAGTGCATCTCTTTATGCAGCAAAGAGCTGCCAGGAAGCAGACTTACCGGGTCCAACCCCTCTTTCTCTAACTTGGCTTTCTCCAAGTAATAGCTTTTTTCAGCCACACTGAGCAACCTCCAGCTCTCACTGATCTTTTTGTTGATTTCAGATTGAGGGAGGTGGGGGAGCTCTTGCTGTACTTTCAAGTAAATATCATAATAGTAGAGGAGGTAAGCAGATCTGAAATGAAATCAGACACCACAATGTTACGGGCATTCTACATAAATTCTTCTGGCAAAAGAAATCTACAAGATTCATAATTGTCTCAAGGTCAAATGACAAGTATGTTACATTCAATTATGCTCGCAAATGTGGTTTTTAACCAAATGAAAATTAAGATTCTGGGGAGAACCTCTTAAGTAGGGAGAAAGAGGCTAAGGCAAATTATTCTGGGGTAGACAAACTTTAGATCAAGCAACGGTAGCACCTCTAAAGACAAAAATATCACAGTAGGCTCAAAGTGTCAAAGTAATGTTTTCTACGTGATGTTTTACAGTATGAAGTGTTCCAAGCATACTGCGAAGTTCATTCTCATGAGAAACTGCTTCCACAGCACACAGGAGCTGAATGAAGACACAAGGAACTTACCTAGGCTTTTTGGCTTTTTCTCCATGATCACCAGTGCTTTTGTATTTCTTTTTCTTCTTAGATGGCACGGGTGATGATGCATAAGTGTAAGTGCCCTCTATTTCCTCCATTACCACAGTTACTTCAGTGCCATCATATGGAGCCTCCATTGCTAAAAACATGAATTTTATGTTATTCACTTGCCAAATTATACAAAATTTCTCACAACAAAGACCACTCTTGATCATCTCAGTAAACCGCCAGCACCAACGGCACGTGAGTTTGGCTGTTATTAACTAAGGTAAGTACATGTTAGCTATTATCAATTTTTAGAAGAAAACACTTTTATTACTACAACCTCGACCCCATCAGTTCAGCGCAGGCACACTGCACCTGCACTCCAAATCTGCGGCTCCCCAGGAACCTCAGAGTTAAGTTTGGCAATCCAGAAAGAGCCTCACGCCCAGGAAGCAGGTGTCCAGCTACAAGGTACCACGGCCATGCTCCCAAAAGTGAGGCCAGAGCCTGAATAAGCACGGAAGCCTCTCAAGCCACCAGATCTCTAAGGCTCCTCGCTTCACATCGATGATAGCCACAGCTTCCGGGGCGCTGGGAGGCAGAGAAGACGCGAGAACCCTCAGGAGGTGAAGGGCAACGCTACCCGGGCTTAGGCGCAGCCCACACCTGACCCGACCTCGCCTCCACACAGTCACTAATCCCGGGCAAGCCCATTAAACCCAGGTCCTATCTCCCGCACAGTGCCTGCGGAGCACTGGCGAGCTTTCCTTCCATGCGCCCCCCGAGGAAAAGCCCCAGCGCCTCGGCCACTCACCGGGCAGCACCGGGGACGCGCGGTGGGACGGGCAGCGAGCTGCGGTCACATTCCAGCCGGGGCGCAGCGGCGCGGGGGAGGCAGCGCCGGAGCTACGGGCCAGCCGCATGGAGAGGAGCGCTCAAATGGGCTGTGCGGGACGGGCCACACCGGCATACTGCGCCGGCTGCAGGCCCGGCCCGGAGCGCTGGGACAGCACCGGCACCACCGCCGGAAGTGCAGGCGGCAACATCCGGGTCGCGGAGTGACGGCTGGAGAGGGCGGGGCCACGCGCGCGGGGAGGGCGGGGTTGGGGCGGTGTCCCCTCGCGTTGTGGCGGGAAGGGGCGGGGAATAGGTGGTGCGCGCGCGCGCGCGCGGGGTGTTTCCCGCCAGTTCCTGAGGCGGTGCGGGCAGCGGAGCTCGGCGGCCGGCACTGTTAGAGTGCGGTTAGCAAAGGGCTGTGTCTGCTGGAAGTAGAGCCTTGTGCTTGCGTTCTCCAGTGGCGCTAGCCAGGCGTTTGGTGTGGCTTACCACAGCCTGTCTGCCTGATGGTCTCAGAGCAGCAGGTACAGGCTTGTCCCTTCCCCTCATGAGAGAGGAGGTGAAGCTCTGCTCCTTTGGCAATGCAGTCAGCCCTGCTTCCCATTCCTGGTGATGAGGCAGATGAAGTGGCAGCATGAGGTTCTGATATGAGAAAGCTCAGTGCCACTTGGCTAAGGTGGTGGGTGTTCCACAGACAGCTGGGTGTACATCCAGCGCTGTGCCACCACAGCAGCGCGGGAGCCAGCAGATCCTCTTGCTAGGAAACGGCCACTGCTTCAAGTATTGGGGTCATTGCATCCCAGCATTTCCTAATCAACATTTCTCATTAGTTTTGGGGAATAGAAGTTCCCAAACACAACAAAGCAATTGTTTCCTGTGTTCCCGTGAACACTAAGATACAGTGTTTTGCTCCCCAGGGAGCAAATAGTCTCTTAGGGCTCTCATAATGCTTTTCCTTCACACCTTTTGAAGCGCGGGATGTTGCACAGTCCTTTCTTTAACATGTTTTTCAAATTACACGTTGTGTCTTTTTTATCTATGCATGCCTATTTCTGCGTTTTACATCATGACTTCTAACTTTAGAGAAATATAAACCACATCTATCTCGTGCCTTCTTGGATCTCAGAAAATCACAATAAGATCTCCTCTTGTCTAGTAAGCCATTAATAAATGCCACAGAGCAGAGATACAACAGCCAGTATGAAATCTGCAACCAGTTAGTTATTCTCCTGAAGTTCTACAGGCGTTTATGTGTTCTGCTAGTGTTTATGTGCAATAATTGGTGGCAAACTGTGTGTTCTGCATCAAACACTCTGTGGCTTTACACAACCCTGTGCTGTTCTGGAGCTCTGTACTTTTATGTGGATCAATACACTAGAATATTGTGGGAATTATAACCTAGCCAAATATATATATTTAAAAAAAAAAAAGGTTTTGCAGGACTCATGAACAACTGAAAAGATAATTTAAGAGAAAAAAACTTGAAGGACAGTGGCTCTGCTTCTGTTATTCATGGAGGAGTTTCTTATGGCAGGCAGGCTGTCGATGTTAGGAACTCAAACACCTGAATCTGGCATCTTGACTCTTCCATGGACATACGGCTTTATGTCAGAAGTATGATATCAACAGCATGTAAATTAGTATGCTGTAGTTAGTTATTAATAATTTATCAATAATTAGTGATATCTATTGTAAGCCCAAGGGTCTTTACAAAGGAGTACCCGCTGTGTCAGGAAGGGGAAGGCACGCTCTCCCCAGACACTTTATGCATCATTACCTCAAGAAATGAAAGGTAACGATGGAGACAGATTGCACAGGGATCTCCCTCTTCATTTCCCTGATAAAGTACAAAGGCCACTTTAAGGGAGTTCAAAAGGCAGCCAGGCATGCTGAAGTAGAGCAGGTACCAGCCTTTACTTTTGAAGAGTCACTTCGGAGTCTGCTTAGATAGATGAGAAATCGTAGCAGATTATTATTAGTTTCATCCACCTCAAGCTCCCTCATCTGCAAAGCTTTCCAAGGCTGAATCCCTTCTCCTATTCAATCAACACAATGTTGTCAGGCTGTAATGTGCGGCTGAGGCGTCTTTCCTCAGTGCGATTTGACATCATCTCTGTGTCAGCCCCTCAAACAGCACCGGCTTCCAAGAGGCTTTCGTGACACCAGCCCTTGAAACAAAAGCTGTGTGAGATTGAGACAGCGTGGAAGTGAGGAGGGAAACACTGCCAGGAACTTTGGGGGAGGGGGGGGTGATCTTCACAGTGGAGGGATTAAAACCCCCATGGGACCTGTGCTGAGCCTCATCTGTGGCGAAGGAGGTGTGCAGGGAAATTTAGGAGCACTTGGGCAGACCAGCTGCAGTCACCAGGAGCTGTTTTCATTAGTCCTAAGTCATTTTAACTACTAGGACACTACGCTGGTGACCACAGGGTCACGCTTTCCTTTGAGAGTACAATCACGCTGAACCAGCTCCTCCATAGCCCTGCACACATCTGCTACAGCTCCCATCTCACTCTGCCGTCCACAGTCTTTGTGCTGATGGTAACTGCAGCAGATTGATGGAGCAGCCGTCAGAGGGCTGGAGACGGGGAAGGAGCGTCTGTCTGTCTGTGGAAGGGTAAAGGAGCCCCTTTTCCCTCAGAAATGTTGCAGTAAAGATGTTACTATTTATACAATGGCACTAGTGGCAAAGCAAAAAGGGATTTGTTGTATTTCTGATGAATTCTGTCATGTTTGGGAGCTGTTTGCAAGAACAAACATGAGGGATCTCAGAAATGTTAACGTTTACAGTGTTTCTAATTATAGACACAGGTGTCTGGGGAGCTGGGGGGTTACAAAGCGACAAAACCTTGTCTCTTCAATGTGTCTGTATTGAAGAGGCGCAGCACAAAATTACCAAGCAAGAAAAGGAACCTAAAGTTATGTACTTCATTTAGGCAGCAAAAGGTGGCTTCTTGTT
The DNA here is from genome assembly GCA_009867235.2 of Psittacus erithacus. NCBI lineage: Eukaryota > Metazoa > Chordata > Aves > Psittaciformes > Psittacidae > Psittacus > Psittacus erithacus. The sequence continues at coordinate 1,649 of WYDI02022548.1, read as the reverse complement.
TTATCCAAAAAAGCAGGCGTCAGACTGATGGGGTTACTGTACCAACCTCTCACTTAATCCTCCAGGATCATAAAGATTTCAGTCACTCTGCAAGGCTGCTATAGCCACAGTCAGTACGCAGGGGAAAAACTGCTTCCCTGTGAGGGTGCTGAGGCGCTGGCACAGGCTGCCCAGAGAAGCTGTGGCTGCCCCATCCCTGGCAGTGTTCAAGGCCAAATTGGACGCAGGGGTTTAGAGCAAGCTGCAATAGTGGAAGGTATCCTGACCAGTGGCAGGGGTTGGAACTGGATGAGCTTTGAGGTGCCTTCAACCCAAACCAGGCTGGGATTCTGATATGTTAGGTGATGACAATAATGACAGCCAGGAGAAGAGGCACCGTTCAAAAGACTGTAGAGGGTTCCTGAGGGAAGAGAGAAACCCAGTGATGCATTTGTGCAAAGTAATGAACAGCACAGAGCAGGCGAGACAAGCGTTCCCGTCTCTCCTTTATTGCCAATAAAGGGAAGGAGATAGCCTTTGAAATTGAAAATTCTTATTTCATTAAGATCTGGAAAGTGCAATTGAAGCATAGCTGCGCAAAGCTCACCGGGAGGAGCACCCCAGCCTTGCGGCCACCTCATCACAGACACTGCCTCGGGTGGCGGGAGGGGGAGAGGGAGACAGGGGCAGCCATGAGGGGATGCCATGAGAGGAGAGGAGGGGAAGCCATACGGGAAGATCATGAGGGGACAGGAGGGGTGGCCATGAGCGAAGATCATGAGGGGAGTGTGGGGGTGGCCATAAGGGCAGATCGTGAGGGGAAAAGAGGGCTGGCCATGAGGTGTGGCCATGAGGAAAGATCATGAAGGGAGGTGAGGGGTGGCCATGAGGGAAGATCATGAGGGGACAGGAGGGGCAGCCATGAGGTGTATTAATGAGGGAAGATGAGGGGCGGCCATGAGGTGCCTTAATGAGGAAAGATGAGGGGCGGCCATGAGGTGCATTAATGAGGGAAGATGAGGGGCGGCTATGAAGGAAGATCATGAGGGGAGATGAGGGGTGGCCGTGAAGGGAGATCATGAGGGGAGAGGAGGGGCAGCCATGATGGGAGATCATGAGGGGAGATGAGGGGTGGCTGTGAAGGAAGATCATGAGGGGAGAGGAGGGGCAGCCATGATGGGAGATCATGAAGGGAGAGGAGGGGCAGCCATGAGGGAAGATCATGAGGGGAGAGAAGGGGCGGCCATGATGGGAGATCATGAGAGAAGAGGAGGGGCGGCCATGATGGGAGATCATGAGGGGAGAGGACGGGCAGCCATGATGGGAGATCATGAGGCGAGAGCAGAGGCAGCCATGAGGGGAGACCATGAAGTGAGAGGAGATGTAGCCATGAGGGCAGATCATGAGGGGAGAGGAGATGCGGCCATGAGGGGTGCCCATGAGGGTAGATCATGAGGGAACCGGAGGGACGGCCATGAAGGAAGATCATGAGGAGAGAGGAGGGGCAGCCATGAGGGAATATCATGAGGGAAGAGGAGGGGCGGCCATGATGGGAGATTATGAGGGGAGAGGAGGGGCAGCCATGATGGGAGATCATGAGGGGAGAGGAGCATTAAGCTCGCACAATGTGAACATGTAGAGACTATAAATATTAGGTTGGTCTGAACGCA
>WYDI02022547.1:8583-50649 GCA_009867235.2 Psittacus erithacus | reverse complement strand
GGGTGTTTGTGTTTTTTTTGTGAAAGAAAAAGAAAGAGTGTGGTGGGTGGGGGGGGAGAGGGGGGGGGGGGGGGGGGGGGGGGGGGGGGGGGGGGGGGGAGGGAGGGAGAAAAAAATAAGTCTAAAGCCATAGAAAGACAATTGAATATTCTTGCTCATATCAGCTGCTTATACAAATTTAAATGTGACTTCCCGTTTTACAGTCAGAATGCCATGTCTAAAACCAAAAAACCTAAAGCTGATCATCAGTCTCTAAATGAGATTGTGCTGGGATAAAAGTTATCACATATCATCCGCGATGTGTTACAAAATCAAGTTCCCTAATTACAGAAAGTTATGTTTTTCAAAGGTTTTTGGGGGTTGTTTTTTGGGGTGGTTTTTTTTTTCTTCCAGTTAAAATTGGAGAGATGAGATGAACCTGGCAGTCTTCAAACAGGGCTTTTAAATAGAACAAGACTTCAGTTTGTGTAAACAGGGTCTGTCCTTCAGAATTAACTTCTCAAAACCAGGTAGATATTGAAATGAGCAGCTTGACAATATGCAGTCTATTCAGTAGTTTCTGACATTTTTGTCTAGAAGTAATAGCTGGGAAATCTGTCTCTATTGCGGAATCCATCCTCAGGAAAGCCAAAATTGTCTGAGACAGGATATATAATGTTTAATGCTAGAAATTAAGTCCATTCACTTGGAAAATGCCTATCAGCAATGTATTTTGTTGCACACTGTAATTACAAAGTTAATTTTGCAAATCTCCTAAGCTGAGCACTTTGAAGATTCATTTGAATTCTTTAAATGCTGGGCCTAATAATACTGCAGGTATTAGGTATTTTGAACAACTTTATTAAAGTTGAGAAAATTATTCTAAAGACTTAAAAATACCAAAAAAAAAAAAAAAAAAATAAATCCCAAAACCTATCTTTAGTTTTCTGCCATTGAAAAGAATAAATCTGGGGAGAACAATAAGAAAATTTTGAAGGAAATCAATTCTATTTAAAATTTATGTTACATTAGTCCCTGGAATTAATCCCTGAAAGTGGGTCAGGCTGGACAGGGCTTGGAACAACCTAGTCTAGTGGCAGGTGTCTCGGTGTATGGCAAGGGGTTGGAACTGGATGATCTTTAAGGTCCTTCTAATCTTAACCATCCTAGGATTTTATGAAGTGTATGCTTTTGTTGATTTTTAACCCTTACCAGAACTGAGAAATGTTGCTGAAAGGTCTTGTAAGCAAGAAAGATGGTTTATCTGCAGTCTTTGGAAAGATAAGGATGCAAAAAGGTAAGTAACACCGCCAGAAAAGATTAGGATTTCAGGTTTACCATTGATCATACAGGTTCTGATGACAAAGACACTGAGAAGGAAGCTGCAATAACAAAAAATGGATGACAAGACTGTTTACTTCATCTGTTCTTCAGAGAGTCTTGAAGATTCAGGTGACATATGTGAGAACAGAGATGTGTCCAGGTGTAGGAAAATAACCGAGGTTGGGGAAAAATGGAGAAATTTGGTTTCACAAAGCTCAGCTCAGAGACTGTAACATCAGAGCAGCTGTAAGAGGAACAGAGTGCCCTTGGAACAGATAAGGCCTGTGCAACATCCTTGAAATGGGGAGTAGAGTGGTGTGGAGGTACCACGGCTCATCCCTGTTATCATGGAGAAAGAAGATAACTGCCTGATTGCAGTCAAGAAAGATGGGTCGCAGCTGCTGCCTCAACAGTGATGGTGAGAAAGTGTCCTGTAGCTGAACTTTGCTTCATTATAATACTAAAGCACACACCCACCTCAACAGAGACCCCCGTCCAAGCTGCGACCACCCCTCATTGAGCTTGCGCTCTGAAATTCTTTTAGCCTGTACCTTTAAATCGAAGAGAGGAAAATTTACACCAATCCTAACAAAGGTATGAAAGGAATTTATGACTAGATTCACTCAAGCTCCACCTGAAAGTAAAGAAATAGTATAAATTGGCGAAAGAGAAGGGGGATGTCAGGTGAGAAGTCCTCCATCGAAACTCTGGGGTCAGTCGATGGGCTGGATCTCTCTTCTCGCCCCCCATAGGGATGCCTATTGGGTAACAGCTCTGTGTTATGTGCATTTATTTACTAACATCTTGCTGGCTATTAATATTATCACTGATCAGTTTTGATTATATGTTATTGTAACCCAAATCTGTTTTCATAGTCAGTCACTATCAACAAGCTATCTTGAATCTGTATCCTGTCATGAGTAATACATAAATCTAAGGGATTTGGCCTAGCGTGCTGCTCATGGGGCTCCTGACAGGTTAAACAAACACCCTTCGACTCCATGAGCTGCCCCAGGGTGGGAAAGCGTGTTGGATACAAGGGTCTCGTCCTTCTTGGGAAACGAGTGGATTATTTGGCCTGGCATGCTGTTCGTGGGGTCCCTGAATAGGTTAAACAAACACCCTCTGACTCCATGAGCTGCCCAAGGCGGGGCAGGCAAGTCGGACACAAGGGTCTCGTCCTTCTTGGGAAGTGAGTAGACTACCTGGTGCCATAACGTGACACCAGGTTAAGAAATAAATAAGCCTGAACGTAATCTTCAAGTCTATGTTAAAAATATCTTTTTATTGACAGAGATTCTCAAGTACTGATTAAGAAATCAATATATATGTTGGTATCACCTCTATTGTAATCAGTAGAATTAAAAATGAACTTTTAAAAGCCTCCATTCTAAGTGACATGAAATTATTACCAAATTGAAATAACAACTTGAATATTGTAGGTCTGCATGCTTTTCACCGGAATTACGCTGCTAAAAGCTGCAATATATTTTTGATTGATTATATTTTGCCTTGTAGTATATAAGATGGAATTTTGGATCTGTGGGGGAGCTCAGTATCTAAAGCATATTTATATCAGAAACAGAATTTATGAGGATACTTGAAATGCCATATAAAGGATATTAACAGGAGTTTAAGATTTTCTTCAGCCTTCTTGATGCTACCTTCTTTTCTGTAAATTGATATATATGGTACATAAAATTTACTGTCCTTGATGAGGGACCTTCATTGTCCAGACCTCACTCAGAGCTAAGACAACTGGCAGAAGCTGTCGTACTGCTTCTGTGTTTACGCAGAAAAATATGCTGCATGATAGGAGCAAAACAGTACAATGGCTTGGAACTAAGCTTAAGAGAGCCTCTAAACCTACTGTTCTGCAAGGTTAGAGGACCAGAACTAAATAAAATAAAGCTGTTGGAGAAATTATTTTCCTAAAATGAGAAAGTGTGGGTTCTGTCATGATGTTAAGGAAAGGCTACTGTTAATTATTCTGCTAACTGCACATTCCCTATGCAGCTATAGAACAACCATATGCCTAAGGTTTTAATAAACTGCTATTTAAATAAACTCTTTACTGGAAACAGTTACTTGTGTACACTTATAGAGCAGTTTTTGACCGCTTCACCTCAACTCTTACCCACCCCTCCCCAAATCCTGTCTTCTTTCTCTTTCATGAATGATGCTCCAGTGTGTGTGAATTTTGAAGTATGCCTTTTGTTCTGCTACTGTGCTTTATGAGACCAGTTTTCATTTAAAGATACCAAAAGGTGTTGCACTTCAGATTTCAGAGGAGGTTAATTTTTAAATACTTTCAGCTCAGCATTCCTCTGTCTAAGAATTTAATTACAAGTATTGCCAGGCCAAAGCATTCTTTCCTGACAAAATCTTGCTTTAGTGTAAACCTAATTTTCATACTCACAGTGAAGAGAGATTGCATTGCATGTTGTCCCAAATGGAGATGAACATGTGACAGCCTGGGAAATAAGTGGACATAAAATCAATTTTTCCCTATTAGTGTCAAATTAGAAGCAAAGTAAGCTGTGGAAGTTGCAATAGCAGAAGTGACAATTGAAACAATGTTCTGAACAAATAAACAAGGCCAATAGAGAATCAATTTTAACTTTGTTAGGTAAAAGGACCATTGTTATTGGTGGTCTTACAATGCACAAAAGAGCAGCTGGTTCAAGTTCCAAAGCAGCAGTCAAAGACTCCATGTCAACAGGCAGGAAGCTAAAGACATAAAAATGGTGAAAATTAATATGACATTATGTTTCTAGAACTTTAACTGTTAATATTGACCAATATACATGTCACTAAGATTTTCAGTTTATGATATAATTTTAAAAATATTCCTGTCTTTTTCACTTGGATTTGAGCTCCTATCCTTTCACAGATTCAAACAAATTTTTACATGGAGACAAAATAATGTAGAAATCCGGTGTCTTAATTTTTTTTCCTCCTTTTGCTGTACCCAGCTTATTTCCTCTTCTTGCAATTCTCTCAGTTCCCTCTATGTACCTCAAGGGTATTAAATGTTCTTTTCTTTCTTTCATGTTCCCCTTTGTCTTCCCCTGCATGTGGTGCCTGACAAGCTCTTCTACATGAATTCCCCCTATCTGATTGCTTTTCTCACTGTGGCTCATGGTTCTGGCTGATGTCTTCAGTCACTTACAGCACCTCTAGTTTCATCCCTGTCTTCAAGCACTTGGTGACAACATCTTTTCTTTCCAGCTTCCATCAATGCATACCAGCCTAAAAAGCCTGGTGCTACCAATAGTAGGAACCCTAAGAGTAGCAGAACAGATGTCCCCAGATGTTCTTTAAGTAATCTTATAGAAGCTTAGCTGGGAACTCAAGGAGTAGACTCTGGCATGTTGGGAGCATGCTGATCTGAAAATAGGAAGCTGACTTTTGCAGCGAAACTTGGTGTATGTTAGGGCCATATTCCACTCTTTTGATGTATTATTAGAAAGAATAGACATCAAACGTGGTTTTTGTTTTGCTTGTTGTTTTTTGTGGTTTTGGGTTTTTTGTTCTTTTTAATTAAACACAAACAAGAGTGAAATCTCACATTTGCTTCCAGCTTGCTCCCTTTTTGGTTGGGACAAGCTTCACGCTGGTCATTTTCCTGTCCTAGGCAGGAATGGATAAATATCCAAACTGTTCTAGTTAAAATCTAGAACTCTGAGTCAGTCTCTGTGAGTAAGCATCAGCCTTATGAAATTATGCTCATCATCCCTTATTTTGCCTTGGTTGGCTTGCATAGGCATTTTTCCAACTTAAAGTCATAAGGAAATACTTATGATTTGTGTAGTCCAGGCACAGTTGTATGATTAGTGTCCAGAATCAGTGGTCTATAAAGCAACAGTGCATGAACAATGAGGAAAATCTATTTCTTGGGTTTACTTACCACATTTAATATAGAATATTTTCATAACTGTTTTCACAAAATCATAGACAATTTGTTCTAAAAATTTGTTCAAAAGTGTGTTAGAAGCGCTCGTCTTATTTTTTTTTTTAAATATAGTAATTGGACAAGTGTTTTTACACTCCTGTCAATCTAACCTCCCTGCTGCAACTAGAACAGGAGAAAACAGACAACGCATTGCATGCAAAATGCTAAAACTTAGGAAAAATTTTGAAGTGCTGTTGAGCACTGAAGGAATTTTTTCCACTGTAAATTTAGTTGTTGCATAATTAACATAAATTGACATAACCAATATTTTGTAATTAGATTCTTTATTAATAAATTCTAATTGTAAAAACACATGGATTTAATTGACACTTAACATGTTAGCTATTGCAAGCTTGATAGCAATTAACATACTTATCAAATGTCAATTACCAGTTTTTCAGTTTTAATTGCTGTGAAATTGACTTGCCATGGGCTACCTTTTTAAATGTTAATGCATTAACAGTGTTCACAGATTTGATGTAATAAGTACGGTATCTAACGTGCACTTATTGCTTATGCAATTTGACTACCTTATATGAAAAATTAAGTGTATTTCCTTCATACTCATTAAAAAACAGTAAGAAGACTTTTACTCATTAATTTACCATGCAATTAAGTTTGATGACAGTTTGAAATAATTATCCTACAGCCTTCAGAATAGTTAGTCAACTAGGCACGTGACCATTTTAAACCAGTTTTAGCAGACATTATTAGAACTGTTTCCCTGAACACTGTATTGTGCTGCCAGCTTGCTTTTTAATACAAAATTCACCATACACTTCCTGTATCTTCTTCTTGCGCCTATGTAAATTAGCCCCGGGTTATATCCCATGTTCATTTGTTAAAAAAAAAAGCAGCCCTGGAAGTCCAGCTACTGATGATTATCCTGTCAAGTGAGCTCAACAAATGTGTCCCTTCTCTTATTTATGGCCATACTGATGGCACTAGGCCATGGTGCTGATATAAGATTTTAGTTGCCAGGAGCAGTTTTGGTTTCACAGTTTTGTCATTGACATCATCTTAAAGGATGAAATTTCCATTGAGTGTAGGATAATTACAATAAGTTCATCTACAGTGTTTTATTTTAATCTGTAGAAGTGACATACTTTATGAAGCTAGGCACTATCCCCATTTTAATGGGGAGAGGAAAGTGAGACGCAGTAAGGTCAAGTGATTTGCCTAAAGTCCTGAAGCTTATCGGTAGCAGAAGCAGGGAAAATAAGTTCTGGTTCAAGTTACATTTTGGAGTGGCAAGAGGATCAGACTTTCCCAAAGGCAGTATATAGTGGTGACGGATGAAAGGAGTGTAAATCACAGGCCTCCTAGAAAAGAGGACTGCTTATTTAGCAGAATAGAATGAATATTTAAAAAGACCTTTCAGAGCATTGTAGAATAAATGCATATATCTGTAAGTTATTATGGCTTAAGGGCTAGCTATTAAGTGAAAGGATCAATGCATCAAATGGTAAATGCAGAACTTTTAGAAGCAGAGCTACGTGAATCACTATCTCCCAATCTGCTAATGAAAGCCACGAAGTTAGGGATCAAACTTTGCATCAGGCCAGGCTGTTGGATGGGAGTTCTTCCACCAAGCAAGAGTGATCTGCACTGCTGACAAAGCTATGCTTGATTAATCATAGGAGCGAACTCCACACTTAGCCTCTGGTCTCAAGTCTAGCCCCACAGGGAGCAGCCAGCCCTCACTGTTCCCTGATAGCCATGGGCAAAACAAGATGCCTTTCAAGGGTCAGGTAGAGCATTTAGCTCAGCACTTGGCCAGAGGCGGTACATTATCAATGAAGTTGTGGCTTACAAATCGGTCCCACATCTGTTAGCATCTTCAGGAGCAACCTCTAATTGAGCGGTTAGTCAGATGTGCATTCACTCCTTACAGTGTTCACTTGTGGTTTCTGCTACTTCATGCTGTACTGTAAGACCCAGCCAGCTAGGGATTTTAGCATTGTCTGTTGAACTTCCTATTGCCCGCTTCAGAGCTGTTTGCTGAGTATACATGGTCTGAAGCAGTCTGGTTCCTTAATGGATTACAGCTTTGTTTGGATCAAATGAAATAAAAATTCCATTTTAACCACCCCATATGAGTTGGTGGCCCTGCTGGGTCCAATAAAGATGCTGTCCCTGTAAAAGAATGTCACCCTTCTCAAAGATGTTTTTTAATAACAAAAAACTAATCATATGCTAAAATGCACAAATCTTAACTTTGTCATTGCCTCATACGTGTATATTTTTCCTTTAGGACCAGTTTGCTCTCTTGCAGAGACTCGTTCCCATTCTTTCTTTTGGGATGGAGTTAATTAAAGTAGCTGGGGTGAGTCTAATACATGGTTATACCTCTTTGTAGACTTCCAGGCTATTGTTCCTCTGACAGGAGAATCCCATCACTGCGGTTCACATTAAAAGCCATTCTGGCCTGCTGATGTACTGATCAGTAATCTCTCTTGCAGCTCTTCCCAGTGAAAGCAAGTCCCTACCCTCAGAAAAAGATAGCATCTGGAGGTTGATAAGGGTTCAAATACAAAAAAGGGGGGAATAAGAAGGAGAAATAGTGTCATGTTACGATGTTTTCTGAAAGATCAGGAACTTTTCCATCTACTGATGAATAATTTCCTAAATGATCCCACCTGCTTTCTCACCTGTTGCTTTCATTTGTGTTGTATCATATTGCATGTGAGAATTATGAAAAGAGGAATGTAATGAATTAATGAAAGAGTGATTTCCAGATTAATCTATTGTCTCTCTCCAGTTTCAGAAGTCCCTGGGTACTAATAGAGTTTCATTACATCTATTTGTTTACTATAGCAGCTTGATTGCTATTACGTTATCAAATATGTTTCAGGGGAAAAAAGTATGCCCCACCAGTGTCACGTCAAAGAATAATATTAAACCATCAGCTCTACAATGCTCTTGAGTCTCTGATTATTAAGAATCATGTTTCACTTGAACTTTTTTAGTGGAGTTTTTCTAAGTGAAAATGTTGGGTTACCATCAACAATGAAGTACATTTAATTAGAATGTCTCTCTTTCCCTGTTCCTTCCAAAAAAAATGTCTCAGACAGAATAGCATCATTTAGGATTTTGTTTGAAGGTAATATAATAGAAAACATGGAAGGTACTACAGCAGACTTACAGGCTGGAGAAAGGATTGTGTGTCAGGCAAGAATTCATGACACATGGACATTCTGTAAGATGGTATTCAGCATTTGCATGGTTTGCATGGTTTACATGGTAATTTTGTCTTTATTAAATACTAGAAAAGAACAAAATGGTAGTATAGTTAAATGGAATATTTCATAGAACTGAGTATTCATACTGCATGCATGTGAATGCCAGTAGTGTGAAAGAAAGCATGCCTTTGAGATAGTTTTATATAAATATATATACATACATAAATATATATATAAACATATGTATACACATATCTATACACACATATGATGCAGGATTGTAGCAAACAATTATAATTATCTAATGACAGACTGGGAAGCTTTGTAATAGATTCTCAGACCTATAGGGTAAACCACTTATATTGTGAACTTCTGATTGACTTCCTGGCATTCTGTCCTCTAATCCATCTCTCCTGAGACTTAACTTCAATCTTCAAACACTGAACAGCTTCAGACAGCTGCCATTTAAAATAAATGAACTTTAAACTACCAGTAAAAAAGTTCTTCCCCTCTCCAGACCACCATACAGAAGTTCACCGTGATCAGAAAGAATGCTGCTTTTTACTTCATGGGCAGAATTTTTCCCAAGTGTAAGCAAAATCCAGGCATGTAATATCTTTCATTCATCTCACATTTGTGAAAGCACTTAGTAAGCATATGCTTGTCTGTTGCATACTGGAAGCATGTAGGTTCTGTAAACTAGCAAAGGTCATTCTCCTAGGAAAGGAAGGCATTGACAAAGGGATGCACCAGAAGCACTAGTGCTCTGTTATTTTTCAGAATACTTAAATGACCAGAAGGTCATAATTCTGTCTGATTTGCCAATATTCCAATCTTCACCTGAAGCAGGGGAATCATAGAATCATTTATGTTGAAAAAGACCTTAAGATCATTAAGTCTAACCATTACCCTAGGACTGCCAAGGCCACCACTAAACCATGTCACTGGGGGCCTTATCTATATTTTTTTTTTAACATTTCCAGGGACAGTGATTTCACCACTTCCCTGAGCAGCCTGTTCTAATGCCTGAGCACCCTCTTGGTAAAGAAACTTTTCCTAAAACCCAATGGAAACCTTCCCTGGCACAGCTTGAGGCCCTTGCCTTGTCCTAACACTTGTTACTTGGGAGAAGAGACCATTTAGTTTCCTTACTGTTCCCTCTGTCTTCATTTTTGTCTATTGAAACACATACAAATTATGAACTGTAAAATGTTATGCTGCAGAAGAGACTCCAAGGTTTGTGATAAGACAAACAGTACTTGTCTGAAAAGTCCTCTGAGGTACCTCTCTATACGTATAACCCATTTGTAAAGGTAATTTACATACTTCAGGGGGTCAGCTGAGAACACAGATAGATGATGTATCAAGTATAGCCATGCAAATCATAGCTGCAATGCCTGTTTTGAATTTCAGGCAGAATATGTGACTTTGATGGCAGGAGTGTCATTGCCGGTTTTACTGTTTTCTGAATCAAACCTGAAATATGTGACAGTTACAGAATGTTACTGATAGGATATCGCATGACAGGACTGTGTTTCCAATGATTTCAGGGTCAACTTTTAGAAATGTGTTGTAATAGAAATGTTTCTATTGGCCCTAATTAAAGACACTAAATTATCTTTGATTTTTCTGCCTGCACTAAAATTGATAAAAATGGATAAATGTAATAAACCATCATTGCTGCTCCTGTACTGTGTTTACATATAGACATCAGACATGTAGGCACCCAGAGGCCTGTTGGGTATACAGACATGAAGTGTCTTGTGTCTTTGTTCCTATATTCACTTGATCACACAAATTTTACAGTTGAGTTTTTACTTGTGCTGTAAAATATGTTCAGGAAACATACATTTCAAACACGCTATACAAATGTACATGTATTAATGAAAAATAAAGTTATAATTCCGAGCTGTTATTCATTAGAAATCTTTTCTTGGCTCTTTTTTGAATTAAACTTGTTAAAGTTTTAAAGGACACTTTGAAACTTAGCCGTCTTAATATTTTCACCTATTTCAAAAATTATACTATAGACAGGCTTAAACAAACTGTCTACTCATGCTTATCATAGAAACAGACTTTTCTTTCCCTGTTCTCAGTATATGCAGTTAGGGTGGGCCCCAGTAGTAAGAGATATGATCCTTAAGTTCCTGACCTTAGCAGTAAACCAGATGAAGTAATTTTATCCATCCCTTTTATGCATTTTTATGGACCAAATAAAAAGTGCATAAATTTTGTTTTACTGTAGATATAATCATAGCTATAAAAATGTATCACTAGATTCAGTAACACAGCCCAAAGTGCCAGGACTACAGAAAGCAATAATATACAACAAGCAACCCTTTCTTACTTTTACTATTTATTAATTTTGTTATTGAAGTACTCATGGCAATTTTATTGGAAATAGAGCTTTAAGAATGGCATGCTGGATGTTAAAGTGAAAGAAAACAGAAGTTTATACCTTATTTTCTGATATAATCTTGGACATGCTTTAGCATCAGGTTATGGAAATAAAAATAATCATGCATCTCAAAGGGGTTTTTTTATATTGAGCACTTAATTATACATTAAGAAAGAAAATCTTTAGAAACATTCATGCCTGGTACAATGCTTTTCAGTTGACTTATTAAAAGATGCTCAACTACTCAAGTATTGAGCAAGGAATAAATTAATTGGAGCTCAGCTAGAAATGAGATAGGTCTTAAGCAGTAAGAATGCAGAAGTTAGAGAATACAGACTTCCAGTATTTTTTTAAGGATTTTTTTTTTGCTATGGTTGTGGTTATTGTTCTAAGAGGCTAATGTTTCATGCCACTAATGTATTATTGTTTATTTAGTGATCAATTTTGGAAAGGTATTTTCTTAGTTAGGTACCATTATTTATATTAGTGCTATCACATGCACAATAAATACCAGAAAATAAAGAATCCTTTGTTGCATGACCTGATTTATAAAAATATTAGAAAGGTTTAGATGTTTCATGTCTCTGTGTACTTTTCACTAAAATGAGGTGATGTGGGGGAGTTTCCAGGAAGAAGCATGTGTTTTCTAGCTTTAGTGTGTCAGAGCAATAGAATTCACTGAAAATGGAAATTAATGTTTGCTTTCATTCATCTCTTGGTAATGATGAAAATAAGGGTGAGAAAGGAAACTTTTTTTTTTTTTCATGAAGTTTTTAATTATTTGAATCACTTTTTTTCCCTTCTTCCACCCCTGTTTTTATAAGTGCATACAGACGGTGTGCAAGAGGATAAATAAAGTAGGAACATGGAGAAAAGTGTAAAAATATCATGAGGTATTTGGAGTAAAATTTTGTTATTTTAAAACATGTATTACAGAAATCCATGAATTTTTCTGAATGCATGTCTTCATTTTCATGAGTTCTGTCTTATTCCCATGTAGTAGTCAAAAATGTATTGTGATGGATGAGCAGTGTGCACACAGTTCATTACCATGTCTCACTTGAGAGGCCTGTAATTACAGGCCAATAGTTTCTAGCTGAGGGGTGACAAAATGTTAAGCTGCTTGAAGAGGAATAAAAGTATGCTTCTGAGTGTGTTTTTCAGGTAGACTAATACCTGATATGTCTTTCCAATGTCTTGCCTACTACAGTGCATTACATTTATCTTGCTGAGAGAGCTGGCAAAATGTTTCTGATAAAATGAAGTATCATTTTTTTGTGTAATGCTGAAAATTACAACTATTTCTGTTTCATGTACCTGATCATGATTCTTTCTTCCTTTAAAATTGCTAGCCTGTAACAGAATGCATAATTTGAATAATCAGAAGTAGATTTAGGGATTTTCTCTGTCTGGATCAGATAGAGATTTGGGGGGGGGGGGTGTGGAAATAGAGGGACCCCCATTCAGACATTCATAATGACATGCTCTAAATCAGTCAAGACCAAAATCAGTAGAGCCTTTGTGGTTACTGGTATTGTTGCTTGTGTATGACAGTTTGACTGGATCACAGTGGTGGATTCTTCTCTTTGGATCACAGAAATGTTCCCATTAAGTTTTTCTTCAAATCAAGCATTTTTCAAGAAGCTTTCTAGTTTCATTGAAACTGTGTTTTTTCCAAAAATAAACCTCGTCATATGTGCCCCCACATTTTTGGACCAAAATCAAGACTGATAATCAGGGCTTTAAGACAAGGATGAGGGCAGAAAACAGCATGATTTTCAGATTCAAATATCCTTCAGCTTGAAATAGGACAGAAGATGTTTCATTTGATAAGTAATTATTTTTCCCTAAGAAAATGTGAAACTATGAGATTTTAGTTGTGAAAGTTTTATATAAAACATAGACATATACACAGGTACGGATGAAAAGAGGAAGATATGGAATTCTTAAGTATCTTCTTCTGTTTAATTTTGTAATGAGAAAATAATCTGGTAAGCTTTTATTTTCATTCCCAAGGTAATAACTTGAATTTGCAGCAGTATTTTCTCCTCTTAACCACTATGCTAGAAAACAGAGCACATCCTTTCGACCCGTGTTGGGCTACTGGTAGACGTGCTTATTGATTACTAACATCAAGTTTAAGACTTTACACCAACATTTGGCAATTGGGGTTGATTGAGGATTTCTTTATCTGCTTTGTTTATTTCACTTTTTAGTTCTGTTTTCAGTTTTTCACTATCTCCAGGGAGAAGTAACAGCTACTTATGCATTTTACTTTGTTTATTTTACTTTTTTATTTGTCCATTTCTTTGTTTTACTTTTTATTTCTGTTTTCTGTATTTCACAGTCTCCAGGGAGAAACAGCGGCTACTGTCAGAAGTGTGCGAGTATACCCTCCGGTCGTGGAAGAGGAGAAATAATAGAAGAGAGGGAGGAGCAAGATAGGCAAGCAAAGTACAACAAGGCAAACATTTCCCCTGCTGCCATTAACATGAAAGAAGCTGTCTGGGGCAATATAAAAGATATTGTTTTACCTGATCTGCTGAAGTTGTAGTGTGGTAAGATCTAAGAAAGAAAAATACCGGTACCAGGCCACCAGTGTGAACCAGTATGGGTGGACCTCCTGTAATCTGTTGGATTTGCAGTAAATCCCTAGGGTTCACCTTCTGAATGGAAACAAGCTTTACCCTTGACAAAAATCTGAAGATTAATTTTGGAAAAGCCATTCAGAGTTTTAATTCTGCTCTAAGGATCTAAAAATGACGTATATGGCTAAATAAAGTTTTAACTTGTATGACCACAAATTGATGATCCTATATGAATTATGAAGTAGATCTGATAGCTCAGTTATGCATTATTGTTTTGGGTGTTTTTTTTTTTTTTTTAATACTGCCTAACTATCCTTTGCTTTATGACTTGCCAGCAATGCTTACTGGTGTATAAGTAATGTTACTACAAAAATGTTCCTAGGCATCTCACACTATGGACATCACTGTGACCTTTTTAGTACGTTAAAATTGCCACTGCAGTTGCCATCTTGGCTCAGAATCCAAATACTTTCACTTTTCCTGTGCACAGGCAAGTTCAGGTTTTAATGAAGCACTGGAACTGTGCAATTTATATGAAGAAACGGTTTTATTAAACTTTTTTGTTTTACTGCTTTGAAAGAGTACATTAGGAAATTTTTAGAATTAACATTGATTAATGTAAAGGAGAACAGGAAATAAAAGATGCTTCAGAGTCAATCTGTTCCTTTTACTGTTAGTAGTACTAAGTTGTATCTGAGTCAGCTTGATGGAGAAAGGGGTGACATGCATTGCAGCCTAAACACTGCTGCTGTCTATTCTGGAGTAACCCCCTTAGGCTACATTTGTGCTATGAAACACAGGATCCCCTCCCAGTATTGAAGCTAATGTGGCATGGAGCTCCTAGCTGCCAAATCCAAATGGCTATGTGCAAACTGACAGTGGCTATGGAGTCTGTATTATTCAGGCTTCTGAAACAGGACCAGAAACTGCTTGGGAGAATGTGAGTCGAAAGGAGCCAATTTTGTGTTAGGGAGTATTCTCACGATTTCAGTGTTACATGTTTTCCAGAGTACAGCAATGGTCTCTGTCCTAGATATGGTCACTGGCTAGTATGGACATAATCTTCATGCAGTATCCGGGACAGATCAGCTCATGGTGGTATCTGATACTTATTTCCCTATATCCCATTTTAATCCTGTAGTTGTGCCAGTCATCAAACTCATGTATTGCTCTTATGTCATCCGTTTAGGCCCTATTTAACAGTCTTTTAGTTGCACCAGCACTTGGCATCCACTATCTTTCATATTTGTTCTTATTATATTTATTCTTTCTTCACCTCTTTTTAGGGTAATAGCCTGAAATATTTTATGGTACCATTAAAGAAGTCTGAAATACCGCTAGTATAAATGACAAGGATTCCACATGGAGTTAAATTTAGCAGACCAATGACTGGGCTGATTATTTTGTTCCATTTAAGTTCATTGTTCTGTCATTCCATAAATATTCCATTTCCCTTTCCAGCTCTTTTTTCCCCTCTTCTCCCAAATACATTCTGATCATCATACATTGCAAATTTGTCTTCCAAATTTCTAATACTTTGGCTTCTAATCTTCTATAGACATAATGATTCAATTTCAGTTCATATTCTCTCTTCTCTTTCTTAATACTTCTTTTGAGTTAATGTTGTTAATTAAGAGTTGAATTGTCCGTTTCTTCCAGAAGAAAATTATTTCCTTACAAAACAAATGTCTTTTCTCAAGGGTTTGCTTTTTGAGGTTGTACTTATTAATGTCTGTAAACATATTTCTGTATTTTTTTGAATCCGTTGAGTACTTATTACTATTTTTTTTAAACAAAGAAAGGGTTTGGGATATTCATACTATTTCTACATAAACAGATCTGATACCACTGCATTATTTCTATGAATTATTCTGAAATATCTGTCTTTAATTTACTTATGTTAATAGATAACTTTTTTACAATTAACAAATATATTCAGAAAAAAAACATTTTCCCAGTGACTGCTAAGCTTCTCATGTTACTGTTTAACAATACTCAACAAGCATCATGCTGATGATTCTTTGGTTTTCCGCATCAGTCTCAGTCTCAAAGTTTTAAATGTTCTTCAGCTGGGAGCCACACCAGAGGGGTCTGGTACTACTTAGAAGTTAAAGTTTAGGGGACCACTACCTCAGAGTGTCTTTGGCTTTCATACCACTGCTTCAAGATATGAGAGAATTATTAATATAAGAGAATTATTAATATAAGCTTGTCTTGTAGTGTTATCTTGTCTCAACCTTGCAATAGCAAGTGAAATCCTCTCTAAAAGTCTTCTTGAACATGTAATGAACAATTCTGCTTACCTGCCTTTTATTAGGCTGTTTCACCTCCTCCTGCTATGATGAGAACAGGGAGAGATCTGCAAAATGAGTACTATGTATCTCAAAGGTAATTAAAACTTTGATTTTTGTAAATGATTCATGCTACCGAAAAAAAACACAGTGAAGTTTTCTTCACACAGCTTTCTGTACTTAATGCTCTTGCCCTGAAAATCTTGATAGGGAAATGCTCTTTAATGTTTTCCAGCATACCATTTGGCAGAAAAGGCTAGTATTTTAAATGCGTATCAATTATTGTTTTCTTTTGGTAGAAATGGAGAAGGGAGTCAGTGTGTTATTTTTTAACTTTGAATAGAGGTGTCTTACTGATCACTATCAAGTATCATTTACCAAAAGTAGAAAGTGTTATATTTAACTAGAGATGGGGGCCAGAAAGCAACTGAATGAAAAAAATTGTAAATAAATACAGGTTTTGCTGGAGGAATTAAATGGAGCCTGTAATAACAATATAATTGTCTTTCCCCGGCATTTCTATCAAATGATTGTGAAACAAGGGAAAATTATTGGAATTCAAGCCATCCCAGAAACTCTTTATGTTGCTTTTGACTTCCATTTGCTAGTACATATAAAATGAAGTCTCTGCCAGGAGAAACAGAAAACTCCTAACATTGTTTACAGCAAAGTTTATTCAAAATATCAGAAAATGTTACGAAAAACTCTTACAAAGCATACAGGTGACCATGTGTCTGTTTTCTTCAATGTCTTATATTTGTTTATATATAGGTTTTTTCTTCTCCCTTTCGTATTGATTGTCTTCTTCCATTTTAGGTTTCATCAAACTTCAACACATTTCTCAAATCAAAGTTATAGATACATACAGAGAAGATCAATCCTAATAATACTGAATACTGTGCTGCATCCCTCAAATTAAACTGTTTCCATTCAGGACCAGCCTCTGTAAGTGAAACCTTTCCTTCATACGCTGAGGTTATGACGCTGCTTAAAATTCTGCACATCAGAACAACAAAAGTAAATGTGTGACCTTGTTTTCACTGACTTTGTGAAAATATATTTTTTTGGAGAGTTTGAACAATATTTGTTTTCTTATGTAAGAAATAGATAATTTTTTATGACTAGGGAAAGTTATTCTTTGTGGCAATTGTTTGCTTTTCTAATATGTTTATCAATAAATACCACATCCTGGTCTGGGCTACAGAGAAAGCAAAGGAATGAAAGAGACAAAGTTTAATGACCTTGTGCCATATAAGAACTGTTAAATTTATGCTTCCCTGTGGAAGCTAATTAATTCCTGCACAGACCTTCTAGAATACATATCAGAAGATCCTACTCTGCAATAATTTATTACCACTGAAGGAACTAGTGGTAAATGAATCAACCTGGGTGTGTGCACACTCAAATATATAGTATTTATGAGTGCTGACCAGTAATGTTTTTCATCACAGTCATGGCCATTTTTCATACTTAAAAGATTGTTTTCAAGGGGGATGGCAGGCTTCTGAGTTCTCCACAATTCTCCCTCTGACTTCTGTTTTCCACTCTTAGTGTTGTGATAGATCCTTGCTAATTGCTGAGTCCTCATAGTCAGGGAAGAGACAAAGCATAGGCATGAGGCTTTGTCTCAAGAGCCATGATATGAATGAGCTGAATGGAAATGGAAATTAGTTGGGCCTGTACCAGGAGAAACTCCTTTCAGTGGGACTGGGTCTATACTGGCAGGGAGTCAAAGGACACAAACCATTGCAAAAGCCTCCTGTGTGAATAGGCTGGTTTGTTAACGGCCCTCCTGGGAACAGGAGTACTTGAGAAGGGAAAGTGTTCTTGCCAGCAGTTAAACCAAAGACTACTCTCTAAGGTAACCTCATAACTTTTTCCATATGACTGTTTCTGTTGAACTTTTTCACAAATGAACCTGAGGTAAACTGAATGAACAGGCAAGTGCCCATTTAATAACTGGACTCTTGACTGGATCTGTTAACAAAAGTCATGAGACACCTGAAAAGTTCATGTTCTCTAACTTGAATAGTCGGTACTTATTTCCATGATAGCTGCGCTACTCATTTAAATTTCAAATGTAACTTACTATATGCAAAATGTGTGCTACTTGTTTATTTTAGTTATAAACAAGTTTGCCACTTAAGAAAACAGGAGGACACTTGGTAGGAAGGAGAAACAGTAGTAATGAGGAGGTTTTCACAACTACATAAGCAATGCTTTTATGAAGTGTGCAGCTGTTTCTTTTAAGCAGCTTGGCAAATACTCTTCTTCAGAAGTTTTAGACCCTAGTAGATAAATATGCATATACACTCAAAAGAGTACCAAGCAAACCACAGGAGAAAGTGTTTCTATCCAAATACTTGGGAGTTCAGCTGTCATCCAGTTAAAATGTCCACTTCCAAGCAATACCCAGAAAACTGTGACTTCTAATAACCTAGTTCTTTACAAACTTTTGTTATTGATTGATTGATAAAGAACATATTTCTTCAGGGGGTCTTCAGAACGTATTGAAAGTTTATTAAGTATCTGTTAGAAGCAGTTTCCTGCATCTCTGAGAGTGGTACAAACAGGAGGACAAGCTAATCAGTTAAGTTGAAACATGCTAAAAAAATCTTTAGCTTTTCTTCTCACAGAAATACCAACTGCTCCCTCATGATTTCCTGACAGGTTTAAGTCCCTTACCTAATGTTAATTTTAATCACATTTTCCTAGAGCACATAAGAAAAATTTGCAGTTCATCAGCTTTACAGAGGAAATGGGGAATAGAAAATATTCAGTGTTGTTTGCACGCAAGAACACATAAAATGTAGATCAGGTTAGGTGTTTTCAAGAGTTGCATGCCATTGTCTCAGTTCAAATTTTACCCCTGCTGGAGTTTAGTGCAATTTTTTCTTTACCTTTCCTTATTTATATTAACTATTTGTGCAGACCCTTTTCCAGAATATTGCCAGTCTTGGGATTATGATGCTTTTGCAACAGCTCAGTTTCTCCTGAATAGAAGAAATTCTCCCTTTAGTGGCCTATAATGTATCACCTGAACTAGTCACCTGATGTTCAGCTTGTGCCTTGGTAACTGTGCTTTCCAGCTCTCTTCGTTCCTTTACTAGGTAGTCATTTATATACAGCTTATAAAAATAAACTCATCCTGGAAATGCAAAAATATTTATAAAGAAGGATTTGAAAAACCCAAACACAATATAGAATCAGATTTCCCCCCAAAGGCTCAGTACATAGGAATGGCATTGTCTGGGGAGCAAATAGTTTTATAAATTCCATTAATTCTATTGTTTGTTTTGAGGGGTTTTTTGTTTGCCTTTTTTTTTTTTTTTTTTTAATCTGCTGTTGTTGGTTTTTGTCCCGGGTTCAGGGTTCAGCCGCAGCAGTCATTTTTCTCCTTCTTAGCAGCTGGGGCAGTGCTGTGTTTTTGACTTTCGGCCTGGGAACAGCGGTGATAACACCAATCTTTTTAGTTACTGCTTAGAGTGTTTAGACTGACCAGGGACTTTCTGAGTTTCATGCTCTGCCAGGGAGGAGGAGAAGCTGGGAGGAAGCAAAGACAGGACACCTGACCCAAACTAATCAAAGAGGTATTCCATACCACAGCATGTCATGCCCAGGATGTAACTGGCAGTCACCGGGAAGGGCTAGAGATCTCTGCTGGGGTGGGGCTGGGTATGAGTCGGTGGTGAGCTGTTGTATTCTCTTCTCTTGTTATTTCCCCTATCATTATTATTATTGGTGGTAGCTGCAATGATTTGTGTTATACCTCAGTTACTGGACTGTTCTTATCTCAACCTGTGGGAGTTGTATTCTTCTTTATTCTCCTCCCCATCCCTCCGGGAGCTGAGGGAGGAAGATGGGGGTGGGGGGGGTGGTTAGTGAGTGAGTGGGCTGCATGGCAGAGCTTAAACCATGACAGTTTTGCTGGGTTTTTTCTAGTGTTATTTTACCAGAAGGGAAAGTACTGGCATATTCTGCTCTCTTGTGAACCTTTGCTTGCTTCAGCTCTAGCTTTCTGGAGTGTATGTGGTACATAAAAGCCTAAATATCTGAGTTGTGAATAGTGATATCTAATATGCTTCTGCTATTTTCAATTTTATTGTAGTAAACAGTAATAAATAAGTGTGCATGTGTCATTGTGTGGGGGGTTCCATTGCAGTGGAAAAAACAATCATTGTCTTTCACTATTTTGGGATTTGTAGCAAAATGGAAGATATAACTTATATACATTTATTATGATAATAGAATTTCTAATACAAGTGCTTTAGAAGGTTAAATCCACACATTTAAATACTGTCTGCTTTTATATCGTTTATGACATCTGAAAAAACTGTAATGCGAATTATCATGACACTTTACCATGTCATACCAAACAGCTTTTGACAGTCATAACAATTCTAATACAGCTTAGCAGGTTTCTTTTTTTAACTATACATGCGCGTGTTCTATTCCTTGCTTTATTTTATTCCTATTTATCAGAAGAGTCCAACTCTTTTATTTAACATAAAAGTAATTTTCAGACCATAGTTTGAATCTGTGTGTAGATTTTGGCTTTTTGTTTCTTTTTTTTTTTGTGTGTGTGTGTGTGTTTTTTTGTTTTGTTTTGTTTTGTTTGGGGTTTTTTTTTGGTGTTTTTTTGGGTTTGTTTTTTGTTTGTTTGTTTGTTTGTTTTTCTGTTTGTTTTGGTTTTGGGGGGATTTTTTTTTTTGTCATTTCCAGATACTTAATTTCTTTAATGTTTTGCACATTTTGAAAAACTCAGGTTTCAATTTCAACTCAGTTCATCCTTATAATGAGTAGGACTGTATAGATGGCAGTTCTTCCCATTCCTCTGCATCCTCTTCAGTACAGAGAAACCAGAAAAGCAGACCAGAAGAATTTATTCCATCAAACTGAAGAAAATCTCTAAAGACTGCAAGAAAGAAAACCATCATTATCCATTCTTATTGCTTCTAATGTCTGGAAATACCAAGGAAAGACTTTAACATTCCCAGTGAAATTCACACTATCTACTCATCTTTGTGACAGAGGTAAATCTTCCAAGGAAGATGTGTTAACATTGTCAAAATTATAGCTGTAAAGGTTTCTCTAAAGGTAATACTTTCTTTCAAAAGCTAATAAATAAATAATTTGGAGATATTTTTAAGAGAGTCAGACTTAAATAACAGCAGAGTGATGCATTTCAAACTCTTACTAAAAAAATTTAGTGGAAAATGACAGTGAATATCTAGACAGTGATTTCTGAAATCAGGGAGTTTTCTTTGACAACTTTCATCATAGGCAGATTCATCTGAATGAAAATCAAATGCCGAGAAATTCAGTGTGGGCTTCATGTGTCACATCCTTTGTTTAGGCTATTTTTTTTCTGCACCAACACATAGAAGAGGTGACTGCTTTCTGTAGAACTTTCTGTGAAATAGGAGAATGATGCAGCTGAGGATTGGGATGATGGAAAAATAACATGCAGACGTCATTAATGGGGCATTTTTCATGATCATAGGAGAAATCTAGTAGCTAATGAAGTTCAGTAGAAATTTATTTTCTTCTACGTGAGGTTTTCTCAATAGTAGAAAATAAGTCAGACAAATCTTAAATCTTTTTTTACCATAAGAAAAAAATTACCATCACATTTTTTATTTTTTTTTCTTTGTATCCAGTCAAGATTTCTTTTGGTACAGATCCTACTCCAAAAAGGTTCAGAAGTAACTGACTACTACTTTTCAACCCCACATCTCATGCTGAGTTCTCCAGAGGGAAACAAAATATTCCTCTCACTTCTTTGTGTTTTATAGGTGCTTAGTGAAGGTAATAATCGCTGTATCTTCATTTTCACTATACTTTCCAAGTATATTGCAACAGGATGATACATGAGGCTTATTTGTAGCTGAGGTGTAAAGAGGTTACCCAGCGTCACACAGAAGGTCAGTACCAAAGGAAGAGTTAAAATCCAGGTTCTCATGAACCTATTTGATGCTTTGCACATAGAATCATAGAATGGTTAGAGTTGGAAAGGACCTTTAAAATCATCTAGATCCAACCCCCCTTCCATGACAGTAACACCTCACACTAGACCATGTTGCCCAAGGCTTTGTCCAACCTTGAACACTGCCAGATATGGAGCATTTACCACTTCTTTGGGCAGCCTGTTCCAGCGCCTCACCACACTCACAGTAAAGAACTTCTTCATTATATCTAGCCTGAACTTCCCCTGTTTAAGTTTAAACCCATGAGCTTACATGATACCAGGCTGAGTGAGAGAGGAGTTTTACTGTCTCCTTCAATAGTTTCAGATGTGCCTTTTGTTCCCATAATTATTAGAGCAGTTTTCTCATGTCCTTTACGAAGCTCCTTTGTTTAGGTGCTTGTTGCCCAAGCAGTGTTTCAATTTTCAAATGGCACTTTTGCTTTTTTGGGTTTTAACAATGAGCCAGGTGCTTCAACTTGTCTTTAAATGGAATGCATGAGAATTAAAAAAAAAAAAAGTCTCAGTAGTTTCCAGTTTATCACAGTAAAATGAAGTTTATCAGGAAACGAGGGAGATATATAAAACCTTGTTTAGCACTATCGGTATAAACAGGATGTTCAAGGAATCAAGAAGGAATTTGCATGTTATACTCTGTAAATCCAATAAGCAAATCCCACAAAAGCCCCTGGAGAACTTCAGCAAACAGTGCTGATAAGTATTTATGCTAAATCTCCAGGGAATGAGCCTTAATCCTGGTACACTGCGGGAAGTCAACAGTAAAGTAGCCAGGTTCTGCATCCTGACCAGGAAGAACTCTGTATCTTGTTTTGTTCATGAAAAGTTTCCCAAACAGCTGCTGCCGTTTCATTTCTCTCAGGTAATGACTTGCCTGCTTACAAGTACCTTTTCTCAGCCCTCAGGTTAGGGTTCCCCTTGCAGCCTGTATCATTCTTCTAAGAACTTATTCAAGATACTTTGCATAAATTTCTTCCACTTTTAAAGACCACTAGTAAGACTCATCAACAGTTTATAGCAGAGGAAGAAGGGAAAAGAAACAAGGCAATGAGATATAGTGAAAATCTGCAGTGGCTGATTTCAGAGCTTGAGCCTAATTGTTTAAAACCATCTCCATGTAGAGATGTCCAGTATTCTATATAAAATGGATTTCAATCATGCCTGATTCACCCTTTCATGAAGAAAATCAATTTTCCCTCTTTTTTTTTTCAACAGATACCTAATTGGGGCTGGAATATTGACCATCTTTTTTCCTGCCCTTCCAGGGGTTCAGGAGTAAAATGTGAAATTTTTTTTTCATGGAATAAAAGTACTTCTGTGTGCCTCCATGTTATTGCATACAGAGAAGTATTCCCCAAACTTAGTATAAACCTTGTAATTTTTTTTCTTTAATTTTTTTTTTTTTTAATTCAATGAAGCAGATGATGCAGTTGTTTCAAAAACTAAAAGCTGGTCATGGGTTGCTTAAATATAGAAGGATAGATTCATGACTGTCTTAATAGATAAATATGTGTCTGGAGACCAAATTATTATTTTTTTTTTTATATGTTCCTTTATTTTCTGTAATGTTTTCATACAGTAAGAAGGGGCTCTCCTCTGTAATTAAACCCTTGGCATCAAACAGATTTAAATACAGATTTCATTTTTTTCTCCCATCTTGCTTTAATGAGCCATGCTTCATCTTTCCCAAAGGGTCTGCAAAATACCTTACAACCAGTTTTGATTATCTGCTTATTATAATGTATGTCTATTTCTGAATAACATTTATAATGTTTTCTTTATGTATGGTTTAGGACTATTTTCTGTGACCAGCCTAAAAGTACAAAATGCAGCTATCAAATACCACTCCAGCAAAAAGTATTGATGCCCCAATAGACAATCTAAGTGTCTTGAATATGGAGTCTAAAAAATAAATACAGAATAAAATATAAAATGTAGATCTGCGGGTTTTTTTTTCCAGACTGCTGTAATACAGCACTTGACTATTTAGTATGCTCTCTGTTTAGCCTGGATGAAATTAAAAATGACACAAATTATTTCTACAGGGAAAGTCAAAAAGTCACGCAATTTTTTCATTTCTATTTTTTCTTCACTGCATTTCATACTCCTATTTTTGTGAGCTAAGTAGCTAAGCTTTATCTAATAATGCCTCTAAGTATGAAAAACAGATAGACCACAAAGTATTTTTGAATGTGTGATTTGGAGAGCAGCTCCTGGCGCTATGTTTGCCAGGTACGTTACAGCTCCTTCCTGTGAGCAGGCAGCTCCATCCAGGGCTGATGCACAGGCGGAGGAGGAAATAACTCTTTATTCTGTTCTGAAAGCATTTTGTATCAGAGGATCTCCCTAGCTCCCCAACTTGCTGAGTGAAATGTGTTGTGGTACTACCTGGGCCCTCCAGCCCAAGGACTGGTCATCTGCCCCTTCCAGGGTATATGGTGCCACCAGGAAATCTCACTATAGTGAAATGTGAACGAATCTCATTTCAGTCAAGTTTCTGTGAAAACTAAAAGCCAGTTACAATTTTCTGATAAAAAATTGCTTTTGCTCTATGCCTAACAAAGTACAGAATTTAGCCATCTGAACTCTTACTTTAAATAATATGCACACATCTACATATGTAAGTATATATATATATGTAGATTATTTATAGATAGATGTATAAGATTAAGATATGTTTGGAATTATATAAGTTATATCTTTAATGGCTCCCTAAGGAATATCCTCTTTTTTTTTTTTTTGTCCCATTGCAAAGATGAATATACAGAATTCTTCCTTTTATAACTCTCACTGAGTCCTAGAGTTTTCATTCTTTTTACTGCAAATGACATAATATTATGGATACACGTTACAGAGTTTCTATGTATTTTTAGAACTTTTGAAAAGGCTGACACAATCAGTAATCAGGACATTTTCATGCATTCCATTTGTGATGTGGTATATAACTGGGTACAGTTTACAACTTGTGCAAAAGAAATCCAGGTTTTAGTCTGTAAATTTCCTTGTAAACCGGGCATGAACTTCCCATTATGGCTGCATCTCATGTCTTCATGATGCATAATAATATGTCAAAGTTAGAGAATCCTTATCAAGAATATCATGTTATTCGTTTCTTTTAATAGAATCTTTTTATCCTTTTCTTGGTAATCTAGCATGAAGAGGGAGCAGGTTTATCAGAGCAGCTCTTCTGCTAAATTAAGTTTTTAGACACTTTGTGTCACAAACACTTTGTCAGCTAAGAGAACTTGACTTCTTGACAAACTTTTGTGTCTTCTAAGTCACATTTCACTTACAAAATACAATCCTGCTGCAAAACTGCTTCCTGGGTCCTGCCGCTAGTAGATGTCTGAATATTTGCCTTGTTCCAGGTAAGTAGGTTTCATCTAATGAGTTTGGAAAAAGCAACTGATGCAACTCCTTTGAATCCAAACTACTAATAAGGCAAAGCAATTAAGTGTTTCACTCAATTTCAGCTGCAATTAATGATGGTACCGTGCCTTCACTGAGATCCACATGAATGGGGCTTCCAAGCTACAGGAAACACCCATAAAATCAGCAGGGTTACACGCAGAGTTCTGCTTTGTGCACTGCATACTGATATCAGCCTTATTTGTTCTCCTGTTATGTGTAAAAATACCCACTATATTTCTAGGAAAAATACACACGCAATGAAGTCTTTATGTCCTGAAACACTGCATACCACATATCAACCTACAGCAAAATAATTGCTCAGAAATACGGTTTTCAAAAACAGGACTTGTATTCAGAATTTAAACATATCGTTCCTTAGCTGTTATGGTATTGGCAAGATGATAGACAAGGTTACTTATTTTTCTGAAATGGTGGAGGGAGCAGACTCAAAAGCTTCTCTCAATGTATTTTGTGGGAACTGATTTCAAAATAAAATTTATAGGAACTATACAAACTGTTTCTTCATCGAAAATCTGCAGAGCATTTCATTAGAAATGAAAGGTTATGGACATGGCAGCATTCTCACAATTGACCTTTTACTAGATGACTTTCTAAGGTAGCGTTGAATGCCTCTAAGGATGCAAATGTATTTTCTTCAAAACACAGCAACTCTGAACCTTGCATGAAGGCTGTTTAATTTAGAGAAGTACAGGATTGTTGACTTGAATCTACTGTATTGAAGAACTAGATATATGTTTCTCTGTAAAAAGTAGTTTACCTTTTCTAATTCTGACATGGTTTTTTCATTAGCTTTGCCCTTTACATCAATAGCATTCCTCTTTCTTTCTTTACGTCCTCAGCATGGGTTAAGAGGACTGAAGCTGAGAAAGAAAGAAGTTTTCATAAAACATCTGCTTTTGGTATTGATTGCTGGTTTGTGTTATAGATAATGCTTCAGTGAGTGAAAGGCTCCAGCTGGTCTCTTGTTCCTTAGGCAAGGTGAATTAGAAATTGAGGTTTCTGCAAAGTTGCTATCTGTCCGTATAGTGGCACCCCAGGACTTCTTAATGCCTTCAGAGAGCACCACCTTTTTTTTTCTTTTTTTTTTTAGGTAACTGTTGAAAGTGTTTAATGAGCAACAGTGTCATTTCCTCTTCAGGGGGTCAGAGAAGTTGCGCAGGATTTCATGTTTTTCTGTAGATACTAGCACTTCGAGGTACTGGGAGGTAAGATGAGAAAAAGAAATAAACATTTTATTTTTTTCCTTCATCTGTTGGCTGAAACTATTCCACTGAAAGAAAACAGAGGTTAAATATTTATTGTGTGATAAAAAGTATAACTTTGTAGCTTTGCAGCTCAGAGGAAACATCTCCACAGTATCTAGCTAAAGGTCTTTGTTAGTGAGCTCAGAGCTTTGTGTACAGGAGGCAGAAGTTCCTGTATGAATTTGACTGTGAACATGATGCTTGCTTCAAGCTTTAATAAATATAAAAAAATTATATCAAACCAAACACAAAAACCCCCATTAAAACATTTTTATCCACTAATCATAATCATCTTATAGGGTTTTTTTAAGGGTTAATTATTTTAAAAACATGCATTTACCTTATGAATAACTTAATTCTGTCTCAAAAATGAATACAAATAAATACTAGACCTTGTCAAAGGTACAGTCATGGGTTTTGTTGTTTTGGGGGTTTTTTTGTAGCATGACAGTTGGAAACATAACACGTCTTTTCTATAAAGTAAGCAAAGCCAATAGGCAAATCAATATTTAGTCTATTTTATAATTGAAGAATATTGAACATATCATAAAATGTCTATACTAGATTTGTCTTCAACAATGCTTATTATAAAATCATGTACAGTATTAATTATGCTAACACATTATGAACTTACTGGACAGAAAACAGCCTAATTGACAGAACTCTAATTAAATTTAATGCAGGAAGTCTAATGACTTGATAAGCCTTAGATAAGTATTTTATGAGTACCTAGGGCCTTGCCTTTGAAAAGTCAGTTTAGGAAAGATTTTAGGTCTGTGTCACATTAAACTTGCAGTCTGGGCTTGAACATGTCACTTAGTTCTTAAAAATAGCTCTAAAGAATTTTTTGCTCATCTTGAACTTAGGTCTTTGCTGGTTTTTGTCATGATTTTGTAGTAAGAACTGGTGTGGGGAAAACCAGCCAAAATGTGGTACGTTCGTAGATTTTCTCAGGGAATATTTTTAACATGAATTTTATGAATCTCTGATATACCGTTAGTTTTATAATTTTGAAGGCATTGGAAATCTAGGAGTGATAGCAGTTCTTGTTTCAAATGTGATATCTTAGTTAAGTGTTTCTTAAATGACTAAAAATTATTTTCCCAAGACTCTGGAAAACTGTCCATTTAAAGGTAACACTTCATAGAGACCTAAGTGGGAATGTATGACAAGTTCTTTCAAAACATCTAAGCTATGTGTTTGTTTATGATCTGATATACTAGGTTCAGTAATTGCCATATTAACCCAATTTATTTAATTTAGTAAATTTCATAAGTGTTCAACATGATTTAGTTTAATATCAATATGCTTTTTGGATGGTATGCTTCATTCGACGTATGACATATTTGATGTAGCAGGTACAATGATTTCGGTTCAATATATTAAGTATCTGATTAGATAGGTTATGTATCTGATTTGGAATATGGCTGGTTTAATAGACTGTGCTTTTATTTCTATGTAAGCTGCAGTAAATTCTCAATTTATTTAATTCAGTGTGTGATATATTGAGAACATATGTAGTTGTAGTTAATGTGTCTATGGCAGTATGTAATTCATCTGCAATATTTCTGAATTTTGAATAAGCTGTATCTCATATATATCCTCAGAGGCTAGAAGGCAACTTTAAAATCATGAAACTATGAGTACTGAGCAAGCTCATTGTTACAAATATTGCTGGATACAGATTGTGGTTTATAAAGGTTGCTGTTTGTGAAGCATCTTGAATTTCAAATGGCCTTCACAGTGCCACAGCTCTGTGCTTCGTATTGTATGTTCCAAAATTATCATCTGTATAAAATAATCTATTAGAGACATTTGACAGCAATACTGTAACCTTGGAGGGCATACTTGCAGCACTTCTACAATCCTAAGAAAATATATTATAGCCAATAAACCTAATGTAGAAGATCCAGGTAAAGATCTAGCCATACTGATTGTAGGGGATTCATACTTCTGCTATCTGATTTCTGAAATTGTATGACAGAAGCCAGTATCTTTATATGGTTTATAAGATAAGGCCTAAATTAACACTTGATTCTTCGTAGTCTCTAGAAAGTCAAACAGAAGACATTTCAGATTTTGCAGCTCTAATATTGACATCTATTTTGCTGATGGTAATGAGAAAAAATCAGAATAAGGCAAATCATCCAGAAGCCTGTTAAAGAAATTGTACTTGTAAAGAAATATTCATGCTTCCAAGAACAGTCTTTGTTTCTCAGAGCAGCTGATCTGTTAATTATATATAGACTTCTCAATCAGATATTTAACAGAAGACCCAAAAAGAAAAAGCTAATATAATTTTATTAAGAACTTAAGCCTTAAGTTACACAATAACGAGGGATCTTGCTCTCTCCTGATGAGAGAGTAAGACAAAAATACAGTATTTGGTGCTGAACTTGCATCATCTTATAAATGCTATCTTGTATATTCATCAAGGCAATATCTGTAATTCTTTTCTTAATTGCTTGATATTTTTTACATGACTCTTTACAAGTATTTATTATTCAGCATTTAAATAGCCAGACAGATTAAGACAAATTGTAATAATTTCCCTGAAGAAGAAATGCCCTGTATTTTCACTATCATAATAATAATCAATCAGATGTAATGGTAGAAAATGACATAGATAGTCGTAGGTTGTTATTTGCTCAATGAAATAATAAAAAAAAATCCTAAAGAAAATGGAGAAAATCATTGCAGTTACTCAAAACCAGAATCCAAATACTGAGTTATTTATGCTTGTAAAAAAAAATTTTTTTATTGTTTCTTGCTGTGTATAGGGAAAAAAGAACACTTTAAGTCTTACAGGTTGTTTGTCAATTAGGAATACTTCATGTTCCAGATTTTATTTGCTTTCTCTCCTGGAAAACTCCAGTCCCCCTCTGTCACTTGCTGTGCATTGCGTTACATGCCTTCTTAATGTAACTTATGAAAGCGGGAAATGTGATTCTATCATTTAAAATGTAAAAGATATCTACTTATGCCTCAATTCAAATGGTAGGATTCTGAAGTAGATTTAATGTCTCAGATACATAAATTTATCTCCATCTACATTTCCTGCCAAGCTAGAAAAAACAGATAGCTACCTGTTGATGTTTTCAAATACATTATAAAGTTAACTCTACTCCACAATAAAGTGATCAGTGACTGATGAACACTACTTTCCATTTTACTTAAATATTTATAATGAAAACAGTGTAAAATGGGCATCAGATTGCTGGTAGTGAAGAGATTTAATACTAACTAGTGCTTTAAAAGAAAATGTGGGGGTGGAGGGAAACAAGAGAGGAAACAAAATGTAATTCTTGGAAATTAACAGTAAAAAGAGTCCAGAATCTCCTTTCACTTCATCCAGAGTAGCTGGTCTTTTGCAGAAATGCTTCATTTTATGTTTTTCTTCCAAAAGTGACAAAATTTCACTTTACTAAAACTATGATTAAGAAGTCTTCCTGCTTGACCCATTATTTGTAGGTATACGATCACCACCCATCAGTGGTACAATTGCGTATAATGATTCATTACCTGTCTGACTTTTATCATGTTGCCTATCATGTTACATGCAGTGTTATAATCCAAGTTCACAGAGCAATTTTCCCATGCATGCCCGTACATAACCGCAAAAGGATTTTAACTTGCAACGAAATGTTTAAATTGTCTGAGCTCTCCTCCATGTATTTCTGTAGAGTAGAATGTGAAAGATGCAGGAAATGTACCTTTAGCATAAAGTACTTTAGCTAATTCCAATTTTGTGAACCAGCATCAAGGGAGCCAAGACTGCTGATGCAATCTAACTAAACCTTAAGACTAATCTAAAGGTAAGTCTACTGTAAAAACTTGCCAGCATGGCTCTATCAGATATCTGATTGAGTTATCTCCGACCAACACAGAGCTGATGGCAAAAGTTAAATTCATAAATTCATATGTAGTTAAATAAGACAACTAAAGAACAAAGACTAACATTCCCTGTTAAGACTTTACATCCTCCAGGAGAGCTAGAATAACTATTTATAAAATAATACTTCTGCGCATATGTTAGCTCCAAAGGAAGGGTGTTAATTACCTCTCACATAGCAACTGACATCCAAAAATGGCTTTCAAATTCCCAAGATCCACTTAGAGTCAACAGGGGGAAATAAGCACCATAATATAATAATTCTAGATATGTTTCAGTGATATTTGGGGTGATTAAATAACTATTAAACCTTTAGCCTTACAAGAGAAGAAATTCATCTTGGTAACATTTTGCTAACAGTACATTTCAGGATTGAAGTATTGTTGATTAGTTACAATGTAGAAAAGGCCTAATTTGAATCCAAAAGCATAATGATTGACTTCGTAGTTGTCATACATCATCCCAATATAATCAATTCTGTACTTTGAGGATTTTGTTATGAAGATTGAAAGAAGCCTTGATTAGCATTTCAGTTGAATAACTTCTGTCATCGGTACAGTACTTTAAATTTGGTTCTAAGAGTTTTTGCAAACACCTTACTGAACTAACTGCAGTCAGTTTATTGTACTATAGATTTGCACAGGATTCTGGAAGAGTTGTTTGTTTGTTTTTTTTCTGTCTCTGTTTTGGCAAATAAAACTAATTTGTGTTTAATTGTTCCTTGCATTGCACTCTGCCTCCACTGTTCATTGCTAGAAATTTGAGTAAGATGGTGTCTTGTGACTGGGAGATTCTGTTGAACACTGAATGCAAAAAACAGTCTCATTGTTACCGTTCATATTATGGTGGTCAGGTAGTGGTTGTTTCCTTATCTGATTCCAAATTAAGTAAGATAATAAGGAATGCATGCTGACGATAAAAAAGCAAAAATCAGACGTCATGTAATACTAAAGATATCAAGTACGGTTTAGACTTTGTTTTAAATACACCTTAGTGTTTTTTCATGACACATAATTTGAGGACTCCAAGCTTTTGATTACTTCATTAACAGAAGTATCTGAAATTCAATTCAGTTTAAATAATGCATTTGCTGAGCTAAAATGTACTTGAAGTTGTTTCTGTTTAATATCTTAATATCTAATATGAAACCAGTTTGAACTCTATCAAAAAATCACAAAGTTTCTCTCTTATTATTGATTCACTTATATTTTTCAACAACTGCCCTGAAAGTTCACACAAAAACCCATATTGCAAATCCAACACTATCTCTTGAAGAATTAGAAAAGTCTAGAGTGGATTGTACATACCTATTCAAATTCCACATACCTATTCAAATAAATGGTAAATTAGTAACTTTCAAAGTATTAGCAGAGTGTGCTTCAAGTTATAATCAGCTTAATTCAGAGTTCTGTCAACTACTTTTAAGTCTGGTAAATTAAGCAAACATTTTTTTTTGGTACTTTTTTCAAAGTTATGTTATGCTATGTTTCAACAATGGTGCAGATAAACATTTTAGCTATAATCTGCCATCAGTAATGACAGTGCTTAATGTTTAGCCTCTCCAGACTTCTGACTGCAAAGCTATGGATATAATGTCATTGAAAATCCAAGTACTTACATAGATGTCTGCAATTAACGTTAAAGGGAATTGGGGATTTATACGCGCCACTGTCATTATCACTAATGGAAATTTCTCATGTAAATTGCCATGCATGGAAATAATAGGCTTCTTAGTATGCTTTATCTAGAAGTCATCTGTGCAAGTAGTCAACTTAAATCGTAAATTCAGTCCTCTAACACCATGGAAAATATTTCTTTTTAAAAAATCATGTTACCAATTTTAATGTTACTAATTGTCTTCATACTATTTAAATTATTGAAAATCAAAGGCTAGCGTATGCCTGACTGTGACACACAGCTTCCGTTAATTTCCTGAGATCATAGGCATATACAACTTTAGACACAACACAGCTCTACCCACAGCTTCCCTGGTATAGTGGCTCACAGCAAACTGGTATCCAGCGAGTGGCAGCCATTGAGAATGGCTGAACATCAAAGGGTGATTGCTAACCTGTTAGCACCAAAATGAGCCCTTGAACTAGTATGTCTAGGGCATCTCTGCAAGCCCTTTGTGAGGAAAAAGTTGCAGTCATTGGTCTGAGCTCTTACCAAGGTATATTATTTTCTGTCATCTGGAAGTAGTGTAAGCAATAAAAAGTAAAGAAATCAGATTGTAATGTGCAATGCTATCCAGTGTCTGGAAAAAATGCAAATGTGCTTGCAGCTGTGAAGATTATGTAATCCCATGATGACAGAGATAAAAGTTGGGTCACCCAGCTCTCACCATATGGAAGTGTAGGTTACCTGAGGTAGGCTGTTGCTTTGACAAGATAAAAGACACGTTAGTGTATGTGCACAGTGCAGTAGGTCACCTGAGATACAGATACTGTAGTTTGAGAGTTTAAGGGGTAAGTTTAAGGCTGCCAAATTGCAGTGCAGAGACAACTGAAGTGGCTTAAAAACAAACTAAGCCTGCAGAGCTGTCTTAAGATGCTTCCATTGGCAGACCTAAGACTGAATTTAACATGGCTGTCAGAAATAGTGTAGATATAGCTATTGAGAAGAAAGAGCTAGGACAATGAACTTTGGAGGCAGGTGTCTGAAAGGTCTTAAAAGGAAGGATCTCATCTTAATTGAGAGCATGGTTTGCAGTCCTCCTCACAGAACCTTTCCAGTATTTTACACAGTGCTGGCTGACCACCAGAAACTGTCTTTGTAGTCCTAACTGGAATCAGATTCCTGGAGGGCAAATGCCCTCCTGACAATAATATATATCTGCTTTTTTGCTTCCTTTCATCACAGTCAGGGCACTTCGCTGAGGCTGTGCATAGCCTAGGTCAGTGCAATTGTGTATGAGTTGGAACAGGCTGTGTTTGATAACCAAGTTGCCTTGAGGTTACGGTATTTAAAATAGGATATTATTCAATATTATTCTTTGATCAGTTCCCTCTGCCTCAAAGGTAGATGCAGAAATCAAAGTTGAGAAGCAAGGTTTTGCTGTGAATCTCAGATATGTTTATAACTTGTAGTACAGTTGCAGTGTTGCTCTGCAGAGATAACTACCAGAGCTGAAGGGACCAGACCAAGTAGTGTTCTTCATCTGGAGTAGTTACCTCGGACATGATGATTCTTGTTCATTGTTATCCACTGTTAGAAAACATTTTCCACTGGATAAAATTTATGCATTATAATGATCTTTAGTCTTCTAATGAAAAATCTGTGAAAGTATTTTACATATTTTTGTACAGTGCTGTTTGGGGTTTAGTTTATTTTATTTTATAGAAGTTTTTCAAACATTCTAGATAATTTTCTAGATTTATTTTTTTAAGTATAAAGAGTCTAAATAGCAAAAAATAATTTTATCATAGTCTTGCTTTTGGACTTGATAGCATTCTGTCTTCTATACCTGCACCACATAAAACATTTTTCTTCTTAATACATCTTCCTCAGATGAAAAGATCTATGCAACCATGGTACCCATGTCCCCAATACCATCTTAGGCTCCAAATTAATCCTGTCAGATTTGACTAGAAGTGGAAATTTGAAAGATATCTAAGGTCCTATAGTTTCCATATGGTAAGAGCTTCAGGAAGTGGCTGCAACCTAAAAATCAGCTGTTATCTGGACCTCAGGAATTCCATGCAGGAAAAGAGCAACATATATGTGCAAAATTAGTTAAAAAAGGTTATAAAATATATACTTATGGTAAAGCCATCAGTTACTTCATTAATTAAAGGGTACATGTAGCAACTTGTTTAAATTTTAGTGGTGTTACCTCTGCAGAGCTGACTCATGCTTTACCATGATAAAGAAGAGCACAGCTAATCTTTTTCATGTTTGTACGTCGCTTGTGCGTCATTCTGTCATTTGCCCACTCCTCTTTCTGGAGTTCCTCTTGTTCCTGATTCTGTCTTGCACTTCCACTGCAGTATGGTTTTTGAAAACATGAATGAGCAGCTTTCAAGTGTATTTCAACAGCCTTGCAATCCTGCATAACAAGACTGTACAACCATATATAATTACTTCTATAGTTTTCCTTTCTTCATCTCTAAGTGTCATAGGTAAGCATTTTAAAATCTTTGTTCTGACCAGAATTGTTATTTTACATGTAACTACTTCTAATGCCTCATTTATCTTATGTTCTTGCAATGGTGAGGTCTGTCTTATGCTTTAAGCCTAGTCCGCCACGCAGTCTCTCTCTCACTCCCCCACCTTCCTTTCCCTGCTCCTGGAGGGACGGGGAGGAGAATCAAAAGAATATAACTCCCACAGGTTGAGATATGAATAGTCCAGTAACTAAGGTATAACACAAATCATTGCAGCTACCACTAATAATAATAATGACAAGGGAAATAACAAGGGAAGAGAATACAACTGCTCACCACCTGCCGCCCGATACCCAGCCCCACTGAGCAGTGATCTCCCCCTTCCAGGTGACTCCAGGTTTACATCCTGGGCATGACGTGCTGTGGTATGGAATACCTCCTTGATTAGTTTGGGTCAGGTGTCCTGTCTCTGCTTCCTCCCAGCTTCCTGTCCTCCCTGGCAGAGCATGAAACTCAGAAAGTCCTTGGTCAGACTAAACATTTAAGCAGTAACTAAAAAGATCGGTGTTATCAGCGCTGTTCCCAGGCTGAAAGTCAAAAACACAGTGCTGCACCAGCTGCTAAGAAGGAGAAAAAAAAAAAATGACTGCTGCTGCTGAACCCAGGACAGTCTGTAATTCACAATTTTTTTTCTTTGTTGTTTCATTGAGAATTTCACAGTCTGCAGTTTGCTTTGATTTGATTATACAGTAGCGCACATTGCTTTAAAGCATAAACCATTATGAGATTCTAAACTAAATATCCTCTTCATTTCCAAGGCTAAAAAGGAGCAATACTACAATATTAAGAGCCAAGTATTAAATAAGGCATTTTGTGTTTCTGTGTATTGTATAAACAAAACCTGATGGATTTTTCATGTGTTCTAGGTGACGCCTATCAGAGTATGCTTTACTTAATTTATTAAGCTTATTTATGAAGACATTATCTTTTATATACAGTGGATGTGTTACCTCATGAGGTCAATTCAGACTTCCTAGGTTTAAATAATTCCATGATGGAGGTTCAGACATACCCATATCCTTTTCCATTTTGCCTTTTAGTAGTTTGTGCCTTTGGATGTTCAGAAACTGTTTACAAAACTAACATTCCCAATGTACCAGGATTAGGTGAGATAGTTAATTGCTGTGTACCTGCTCTAGATCAATATTCTGAGAACACTAGTAAAGTAAAACATTCTGGTCAAGTTATTCTGTTTTTTAATAATAAACAAAAAAAAAAAAATCATGTTTGCTTGATTAAAATAATGCAAAATTCTGTTTTAAATTTGTTTTCCTTAATCAGAAGTTCAGGTTTGTTTTTTTTTATATTATGTTAGATAGCTCATATTGGCATAGACTTTTTACCATATCTCACAAAAAATAGGTAGATAAGGCCATGATCTTAGTAGAGCTCTTTTAAAATGAAAAATGCCATTACAATTTCACTGTTACCTAACTACTTCCAATTCTTAATACCGTGAAGAGCTTCTACTTTATCTTTTAGCAAAATATATGAAAGGTGCTTTTTATTCCTCTTCTTTTGTCCTAATTAGTTTTTTCTATCTTTCTACTTAGCAAAACATAGTAAGAAATTGCAGTTTTCTACTCAGATTTGTTTTGGCCTTGTGGAACAATTTAGTTAGGCAAATGGTATCTTCAGAGACAGTTATTATCAGCTGATAATTTCAACTTTTTAATTTATTCCTAGTGTTTCACATGAAATCTTCCTGGGTGCTTTATGATGAAGCTTTGGGATTTCTGGAGACAATGATACTAAATTACTACTAAAAAGTTATGAGGACACATTGTTAGTTTATAAATCTAACCTATTTTTTAGTCTCCTGTGTTGAAGGTACAGTGAAAAAACATAAACTTCATATTATGATGATGAATGTAAGAAATAAAAAAACATAAAACACCATGAATTGCACTTTAAGATCTCTCGTATTATCAAAATCAGAGAGATTAACTAGAAAAATATCTTTGTTAACTCATTTTCCTTCTTGGGAAAAAGATCTATATAATAGGTTTTGAGTTTGCTTGTTTACACTGTTCCAAATCCCTCTTCCTGTCCATTGTACCAAAAGTTAAGTTGAAAATGAAAGGAGTTGTATTTTTTTTCCTTACCCACTCCTTTCCCCCCTGCCATGACAGAAAGATATCCTTTAGTGTGTCCTGTGCATTTCCATAGCAACATGAATTTATTTTGACAGAAAAACTTCTCTTTCAAGTGTTGAACAGAACAGATGACTGAATACTGCAAAAAACTTTCAATAAGGGATACCATTTGGAATTTTGGAGACCTGAAGTGTTTCTTGCCCAATGGATTTAGCTTTTATTGAGGACAGTCATAAATAACTTTAAAATATTCCAGTGTGATAGGATGGAGCTGCAGATTAGGTCATTATGGAATTATAGTTCCCTTGCTTAATGATTTTACAAAATTGCCTGGCAATCCAACAAAGAGAAGGAGCAGAACGCGGTGAATGCAGGCTAATTAAACCAATAATTGCTTCTTGTTGTGTTCCCAGATAATGTGCCCCTGATAATTTTAAATGAAGTCTTGAAGCTGACTTCCTGAATGAAAGGCTGCGCTAGTTAAAGCTTCACTAACTCTCCCTGTGCTTAGAAACTGTCCTACTTCTCAAGGTCCCTTGCATTGCTCAGACAAATATTGCCATGGCATGAGAAGAGTACAGAAATAGCTTTCCTATGAGTCAGGTAATGGGGCCCTGAATTTCTATGGTTTTCGTCTTTGCCATATTGTGACTACATTGTCTGATTTCCCTGAATAATTCTGAAATTAGAAATTAGAGGTTGCAAATTAAGTCTTTGATGTTCAAAGTTATGCCTCTTTTTTTTTTTTTTTTTTTATTTTAAGACCTAGGAAATGATGCAAACTTCTGTGCTTCTATGTGTCTCAGGGATCCTCATGTAAATCTAGACTAACTCCATTGAGACAGATGAGAATTTTTTTGAGTTGTATCTGTGTCAAATTTCAGTATGTGGCTGTTGACTGGAAGCTATGTTTAGAACTTGGGAAATATTTCATGAAGTCCCCAAGAATTTCAAGGTTATTCTCAAAGAGGGATGAGGAATAATACAGCAACTTTTCATGTTGAATCTAGAGGAAGGCTGTTTAGCGGAAGAGTCTTTATTAGTCAATTAGGTAAAAGGACTTCTTCGGATGAATTGTAAGTATGAACTCTGCTATGTGATATATGTTTATCATGCTATCTCATCTCTGCAAATAAATGCACGTTGTTTCTTAAACAGTATGTATTTTAGGTCACATAGAGTCTGACAGAACACCTATTTTAGCATGAGTTACAATTTTATGAAATCATGGAAGTGAAGGATCTATTCTTTAATCTCAGTACTACTGAATACTATATAATCTGGGTAAATATGTTTCTTTTCTCAATTAGTGCTAAAGGATTTTTACAAAAGGATTTTTACAAAAGTATTGGATTAAAATATGTGGCCTAAAATGTTTCCAGATTATTTTTTTTTTTTCTGAATTATCCTCTCATTATCTAAGTGAAATGACATAAAAGAAAACACACGTAGATTTTCCAAAGGGTTACTGAACCGTTATCATAGGTACTTTCGAAGTCAGATAAAATATCTTGTTACTGATTTGGGAGCTGTGAATTGTCTCAGCATAAGAAGAAGATGTGATCTATTAGACTTCTCTGAGAAATGCAACATATGGCTTTGGATCTATAACTGCATTTTAAGAGTTACACTAAATGACGTCTCTAGGAAACTAAGCATACAAAATAAAAACATAGATGAAATTTTCAGTTTATTTCTAGTGCTGAGAACCTATTTAAAATCACAGCTTCTGGAATTATAAGCTTTTGGAATAGAGATAAGGCTGTCAGTCATTACTGGTACTTCCTGTATCACAGAATACACATATGATATGTCCTCTGCAATCTGCTGTAATAGCCTAAAAACAAAAATCAGAGTCTGTTAGATCACATGAGCTAAAATTCCCACTGGTATTCTCAAAATAACAGAAATCAAATCTGGCAGCAGATCTTGCCAATAGTCACTTCCATATTAATTCTTACAGTAGATGCTCATGGCTGAAATTGTAACTACACAGTTCACAAAATACTCCCAGAATTTGTAGTCTTGTAAATTGATAAGTATATGCTTAGGAATTCTGAAACTGTATTTTTAGTTGGCTTTTTAATGAGAGATGGGTCTGATATACCTCAGTTGGCAGCAACTGGGCAATGAAAAGCAATATTGCCAGTGAAGGTTTTACTTCTATTTGTTCTGTGTCTTGTTAAGCTTTACTAATATAAAACCATCTGTTTAGAAACTGTAAAAAATAGACTGCCAACACATGTAAAAGTTAAATGCAACAAAATAGTCTTAATATCTACTGGTTGATAATTCAGTGCGATGTAAAAATGCCTCAAAATGGATGGAGAGAAAGACAGTTACGTAGTGACAAACCTTAGTGTCCAAGTAAATGGCTGCAGTGTTTATGATTTATAGTAATCACTTCCTTTTTCTTTAGTGGGTATTTATTTGCACTCTGATATTTTATTACCTTAATCTGGTTTTAAATAGCTCTGAATATTACACACAAGTATATTTTTTAGCATTGTTGGACTACACCTGACCAAAATATAATGCAAGTCTGAAGTAATTTACACTTGCAGTACGAATTTTATAAGGATGTACCTGTAAAAGCAATAATGTCTCTCATACCAGAACACTGAATTGCTCAGGATTATATTGAGTGAACCATCAAGTAACTGACCATTATCATTATCTCAGAAACAAGCTGGAAAGTTTTATCTAATGTCAGCAATTTGTCAATAAAAATGTTTTCCAGTGTGCTGGTGTCCAATATGTTTTGAAGAAATACTGGCAAAATGATTGAGGTACTTTTGAGGTTATATGCATTACTTTATGTGAATGCTTTTATTTAAATCTCTCATTGAAAACTGAAAAATTGTTGGAACTGGTTGTAAAACCTTTCATAAATCCTAGTTGTGTTA
The DNA here is from genome assembly GCA_009867235.2 of Psittacus erithacus. Taxonomy (NCBI): domain Eukaryota; kingdom Metazoa; phylum Chordata; class Aves; order Psittaciformes; family Psittacidae; genus Psittacus; species Psittacus erithacus. The sequence continues at coordinate 11,214 of WYDI02022547.1, read as the reverse complement.
CCAGAAATGAAAAATAAATAAGTGTTGCATTATAACTGCAAGATCTTAATGCCAAATGCTTTTTAATCGTGCAATAATTATATAAAGCTAATATAGAATTGTGCATAGTATATAACTTTTTCTTTTGCCTATACTAGATAGGTATACTGAAGAATTCTTTCCATATGAAAAGGTGATTTACTAAGCAGCTGAATTATTCACAGAGATTGTTAAATCATAGAATAATCCACAAGCAATAAAGATCCAAATCCCAAGTAAGTACAAATTTAGATCTAGCTCTCTACTTGAAGCTCACTAACATGAATTTATAAAGAGACTAGGGCAAAATATGCATTCTGATTGTTCATAAATATTATGCTATATTAGTTTGCTTAAAATGTCATTTGTCAGGTCATGTTTTCTATAATTAACATACCGCAAACAGTTGTGTACAACATTGTGTGACAAAATATATACTCTTTATCAATCAAATCAATAACGATGAGTGTTAAATAGGCCTTTATTTGTTGTCCATTGCATTACAGATCCACTGCTGTTGCTTGAAAGAGGACAACGTACCAACTAAGAAGTGAAATAAGAAGCAGTAAAACAGAAGAAGGGAAACGATGATAGAAATCGCTGTCAGAAAATGCAAAAAAATCATTGTCAAGCCTAGATCTTATGAGGTGGGAAATTTTAATTTTGGCTGATATTCATGATTAAAATACTGTAAAGTTAAGAAAAGGTATCCGGTAAAATAAATATTTCCAATGCAGGATGTGATCTGTGAGGAAGAATATAACAGCAAAAATAATGTATAAACAGTGGCAGGAAATTAAAATATACCTGAGCATAGCTTTGAGATATAATTATTATTGTATCTACTTATGTCCATACATCTTGAAGCAATAGAGATTTTCAGATTAAAAGAGCTGCATGAATGATTTAGTCTGGGAAATACGTTTTGTACTAAAAATATTGATTTATTTCATTTTTCTGAGAGAAAATGAAGTGACTTGACAGCTTACAACTAACTTTCTCAGACTCTGACAGTAACTTTCTTATTATTCAAATAGAAAAGACAGAATGAGATGTGAGGTCAGACGAAAAGTAAAGCGACAAAAGTTGAGGTAGTAAAGCGACAAAAGTTGAGGTAATAAAGCATTAAACATTTTGGATGCTTATTTACGGACAACTGGATTTAAAGACTTGTATGACTTTTTATGGATACAGACCTTAATCATGTGTTTAATTTGAAGGGTATAAATTTTAAACACATGTGCTTAAAATGTTTAACAGTGTATTTCATGCCATTAAAATATGGCTTAGTAATTTGTTACTCATTCCACTTACATGTTATTTCTTTCAAAAATTCACACTCTTAAGATCAGTGGATATAAACACACTTTTTTTGGTAAGTCTTTAATATTTATTTGTATTCAGTTTTAATGGCTAAGTAGCAGATGGTTAGACTTAAACCACCATTCCTCAGAGTATTTAGAATAGGCAAAGGTATGAGAAGAAATGAAAAGGAGAAGAGCAAAACAGATGCTGTGAAACTGCTGTTGATGGTGAGACATCAGAGGATAAGCGGATGTCTTCCAGCTTCACCAATCAGTTCTGCATAGGTGTTGACCACTTGTGAGAGATTATATGATGGCATTTGTTTCTCTGAACATGGATGAAATATTTGACTAGGCTTTGAATGCAAATTGAAAGGAGAGAAGCTAACTGGCCCTTTTTCATTCAGTTCCATTCAGTTTCAAGAACTACATTAAAAAGACTGCCACCTGTACTTCCAAATATTGTTCATATTTTTAAACAAAACTTTTTACACATTTATTTGGAAGTTGTTTCTTTTCAAAACTGCTAGCAATACTTTGGTCTTTTAAGAATATTTTTAACCATTCCATAATGGCACTTAGCAGCAAATATATATGATATTTTTAACATATTAGATGAATGAGAATATTTGATAGACTGACAGAGTTTAATGTGCTGGCCTCCATGAATTCACATTTAGAATATGACTGAATGGTTAGAATTAGATATTTGCTTGTTTACATCACTTACATATATGTCTGGGGTGTTTAAGCTAAATCTTGAAGTTATTTAAATAATTTAATGTAATAAGTTGTACAAAACTTCTACAGACTTTTCAGTGTAGACACAGTCTCCTGTTATTGCAGCTATGCAGCTTCAGGACAGCAAATAACATCTTCCATGTAAAAGATTGACAAAGCTATCATACTGTCAGGTAGCTGGCTTGTTGACATCATCTACCTGGACTTGTGCAAAGTGTTTGACACTGTCCTGCATGACATCCTTGTCTCTAAATTGAAGAGACATCAATTTGACAGGTGGACCACTTGGTGGATAAAGAACTGGCTGGATGGCTGCAAGTAAAGAGTTGTGGTCAATGGCTCAGTGTCCAGCTGGAGACCAGTAACGAGTGGTGTCCCTCAGGGATTGGTGTGGGGCTAGTCTTGTTCAACATCTTTGTCGGTGACATGGACAGTGGGGTGGAGTGTGCCCTCAGCAAGTTTGCCGATGACACCAAGCTGTGTGGTTCCACTGATATGCTGGAGGGGAGGAATGCCATCCAGAGGGACCTTGACACGCTTGTGAGGTGGGCTGATGCCAACCTTATGA
>WYDI02022545.1:0-128423 GCA_009867235.2 Psittacus erithacus | reverse complement strand
AGGTGTCCCTGCCCATGGCAGGGGGGTTGGAATTAGATGGTCTTAAGGTCCTTTCCAACCCTAACTATTCTATGATTCTATGATTCGATGAATGATTTTCTTTCAATGGTCTGTAATACATCTTGTCTACAAGGATACTTCTTTTTGGGTCCAGAACCAGAGCTGACCTACTGGCTCCTTGTTGCTCAACTTGCATAAAGTAACTTTTATCCCCATAAAAGCTACTTCAAAATTCTGAAGGTGGTTCTGCTGGTTTAGGGAGATGAGAAGGGTGCCCCAAGATGGGAAAATGTCATGGTTTTCCATGGAAGTTCTCCCTTCCAAGCCAGCAACCTTTATCATGCTTTACGTGCCTTTCACATCTTATAAATTCTCTGGATCAAGAGATGCGACTTCACTTATTTGCGCAATATATAACACAACATGGCTCAATTGTTCCTGATTTAGTCTGCAACATAAATATTAAGTAGCAATGTTATGACCTTTTGTTCATGACACCAGAAGGGTGAGGAGGATCTTGGCACAGGACTCATCCTGTGTCCTGGAAGATTTTCATTATACCCCTGATATTCAATCACTCTACAAATGGCCAGCTGAAGAAATCTGATCATATTGAAGATCTGGACCCTTACCAAAGAGAATGAGTCTCTTTCCTATACCACACATAACTTAAACACTCATGTCCTGTTCTGGCTGTTTTACAGCCACCAGTAGCACAGCTCCAGAGAAGAAACTTAAGGCCTCCAGCAATGACTCAACTGTGTTACCAAAGCCATTCTCTAGGTCAGTGCTGCTGGCTAAAATATGAGCAGGCAGAAGCTGAGTTGGGCTGAGAACAGCAGAGACAAGAGCCTAGTTAGTAAGTGATGCTGTTGTGCAAAGGTTAATAACAAAGCTTCTCCTCACAGGCAGAACAAATACACCTAAAGTTTCTGCCACCTTGAAGTGCCTTGAGGTGTATGTCAGGTCTTATATAACATGCAAGGCAGTTTTATGCAGATTTTCAAAACAGATCCTAAAGAGGAGCAGCGTAATGAAGTTAGAATGAGCCCATACCTGAACTAATTTTTTACAGTAATAACTTTCTCAATCATTCTTCAGGATACCTGTCTTCCACTGTTGCCTACAAATGACAAAATAGTCTGAGTGCAGAGGTTCACAAGACTTACCATTCCATAAATAACATTCTTTCTGGCATACATTGGATTACTGCTGGCTTGGTAGCTTTGGCCAGCAGGGTCCCAAAACAAAGGACTTTATAAAAGAAGATGAACCGGAGGTGGAGCACACAAGAGATGAATACAGGTTGTGACAGGTTTAGGATAATGGTAAGAATACAGTAAGCTCATAAGATTTACAGTTTTGGCCTGATATCCCAAACTCATCTGACCTTGCTAATCTTTTGCATTTCCATTATCACTTATGATAAAGGGGCCCATGAATTAGATGGAATAGTTTTACACACCTTTCAGTAGAAAAAGGTACTGTAATTTATGGAGTCTTTTCTTTCTAGTAGAACAGTGAGCGGCAAGACTATGGGGCTTTGACAGCTTCCATATAACATTAAAGCAAACAGTGAGATAATAGAAATCACATTTAACTGCCAATGAAGAAGAGAAAAGCCCTGCAGTTCTTATCTCAGCTTTATTGGTCCCTGTGCAATGCTGTTAGCTTTTACTGTTGTTGATGCACCCAGTGACCATTCCCATAATTTGTGTTGCACTGCTTATCACCAGAATGAGAAAGTGGGAGGTGCATCTGAGGCACAGAAATTAAAGCATTTGGAAAGAGAGAGCATCACCACCACACACAAGCTCTTGCTGTGTATTAGAACTGGAGTAAAATCTAGTGACATGCTCACATGGAAGGCAGGGTCCCTTGCGCTTGACTTATGGGTACAAATATAATCTATACATGTGTTCAACTCTCAGTAAACAACAAAACTCTGTTGTAATTTTCATGAAAAGCCTCCAAACACTCACATGTACTATGAATTACTGGCCTATCAAAATCATAGTGTTATAACTCAAGGTCCTTTTCAGGCAAGAAGTCTCGAAGGTCTTGCATGAGGACATATATAAAAAATCCTCTGCTGAGCACTGAGTGAGCCACCTCAGAGCCAAAAGCCATAGCTAGGCCATTGCAGGCATGCAAACTAGTCCTCCTGAGAAATGGTGCTTGTTAGATAATGCACAGCACCTCACTAACATGCCCTTGGATGCCAGGTGAACCCCAAAGGTGGTCCAATTATTGAATTTCCTTGTACATACCAGGCCATTCTGTTGTGGTCAAAAGTAAACCAGCTAAACAGGACAGGTAGCATTTCACAGCAAATACATCTGAAATGGCAAGACAGCACAGCTCTCTTCTACCACAGCGTCACAAGTACCACAAAGGCAAATGGAGTAAGTTTTGAGCTCTCACATAACAAAACCAATAAAACCCACCGCATCAGCGTGATCAGCAAGATATTTACAGACTGTCCTGCCCATCTAAGACAAGGCTAATACCTCTCCACAAGGCCCCTTTTAACCTTTACAGCAACTGACTTAGTTCAAACAGTAATCTTGCAGATGGTGTCCTGAGGAGTCCCAGCTAATGGACTCATTTCCATTTAGATGCCAAAACAGCAAAGCATCTATGAACTTCATAATTTTGATCATCTTCAGCCCAGGGAGCTGGAGACAATTGTTTCTGTTCAAGCAAGTAAAACACTTGAAACATCAACATGGGAAAAAACACTTAACTCTTTAAACTCCCAGTCAATGTCCAATGGCAGCAGTCATGTTTCACACTCTGTTTTTAGAAACAATAGGCTGAAAGGTACTTTTTTTAGTGTAGGAACAACTTCAGTGCAGGAAGTGCTGAAGCACTGAACCAAGAAACCTTAATTTTCATGCATGCATGACATTGAATTAAAAACAAACACTGTAACAGTGTCTACTTGACAGCCCTAGTCATCCCAAGAAGCTCCAATTGTATGGAAGACTTCCCCCATTCCCACATGCTCCTAAGCCATGTGCTCAACCATGCCTTGGGAGAGCTTTAGTTGATGCAGAAGTCATCTGAGACAAAGAAGGGTTTTATTGTCCATGCTGTGGACTACTTCTTAAGGTGTCTTGCATCATCCATTACTAATGAAGTGACTAAAGCTACTGGAAGCTTAACTAACTCTGTACTTGGGTTCCAGAGGGGAACTTACTAGGGACAGTTCCACCCGCAGCCCTCAGCTGCAGAGTCCCACTAATTTCTTTCACATACAAATAAGAACTAGAGCAACCATATGACCAGCCCCCAAAAAGCAGCCTGGGGCCAGAATTTTAACCCCAGTCATATTCCTTCACCCTTGGATACTCTAGTCTGCCTGGCTTTTCCTTACTCACAGATGCTATAGCCCAGCTAGTTCTGCTGGATTTTGAGACTTGATGACCCACAGCAGCATTTGGCTCAAGGATCCAGTTTTCTGGATTAGCAAAGAGCCAACTGTGAGTCACCATACGCACTAGACAGTACAGACCCAAAGCGTCATCATGGGATATTTTACCAGACCCAGTTGTCAGAAAAACTCTTAGAAGCCTAAATAGTCAATCCGTACAGCACATACATGCATATTTTTAGTATCTAATAAAAGGTCTGACTTGGAGAGAGGCTGAGTTGTCTCAGCTCTCAATAGTGTTCAAGGCTTTGAAAAATCAAGGGAAAGTTGAAGGGCTGCTCCAATGGCTAATGTATGTCCGCAAGTTTGCACTTTTGGGCGCCTAGTTTCAGAAGCAGAAGTAGAGTTGGAGGCATCAACACAAGGCAGCTTTGCAGTATCTGGGCATCTCTTTGTTCTAAACCTACAGCTGGGCCACCATGCAACTTGTCATTTAACGCTGTGCCTAGGCATCTTGAACAGTTACCTCCAGGTTAGCAGGAGTGTACCAGCTCCATATTGATCATTTGTCAAATATCATGCACATGGATCTGCAGCTGGTTAAGAAGCATTTCCTCTAAAAGTCAATATTTATTCATTAACAACCTTTTAGCTGGTTAATTGAAAGTGACAGGATGCATTTTGCCTAACAGATTGCATTTTACTGAGTAATTTCTAATTTACAGTAAATATGATTGAAAATAAAAGTTCATTTCTGGTATCAGTTTAAAAACGGTTTGTGCTTCCAACAATTGTGCCATAGGGAACTGCTGGGTATGGATTTATCTGTCTGTGTGTGCATGTTTTTTGAATTGCAGCATCTTAGACGAGTTTGTCTCTTAATTCTGGGTATTAGAGCAAAGGGACCTTGTGGTGAAGGTGACAGCAAATTGTGTTAAAGAGTGATTAATCTTCTATTTCACCTTCTGGCCCTCTCTAAAGCAGGATTAGATTTATTTTTTTTTCTTCCCTCTCCCTCCTTCTGGCATTTCTTTTACATTTAAAAACCTAAGCACCTAGGGGTTAATATGCTCCAGATAATAGTATCACAGAGATTTAAAAAACAAGTCAGATGCAGAGAACTCTGAACAACACTACTTGCATTGTGGAAACACTTACAAATGGGCACAGAAAGGAATAATAGGTGCAAAGAGATTTTATTCCCTCAGTAACAAAGGCATGTGGCTTGTTAGCATGCTGAGTTCCCGCCTTCCCCTCATCGCTTCTCACTCTTGAAGGTGAAAAGCATGATCCCTTTTGCTTGAAGTGTGCATCATAGAGCAGAAGAGAGACTGAAGCTTCCCAGAATGTATTCCCAGCTCAGCCAGACTCTTGTGGGGTGGGAGAGCTGCTCTGAAGGCTCACTTTGTAAGTTACTCCAATGAACTCCGTTTTATTGTTATATCAAATGCGCTCCATCTCCAAATAAGTCAGGGCGCAGCATCTCCCCTGCATCTGCCACCCACATTGCAAACTCACCCTCTGTTTTGGGTGTCCAATGGCTCATGTATCAAGGAACAAGAAAGTGTCTAGAGCTTAATCACAGGAAAAAAGACCTCTGAGGAGGCAGGTACCAGCCGAGAGCTCATTCACTCCTCAGTGGGCAACAGGGGAGTCCTATGGCCCAGCACTCATGGATGGCCACAGCAGTGTACAGCCCACCTACCCTAATTTAAGTATCCAAAAGTCTAACTGAGACATATTCACCCTTGTCCTCATTACAGCCAACAGTGAGATGGGAAGTGATCTCATCCTAAAATAAGCATCTAAGAGAGGTCAGAAGAACCGCCCTCTTGAAAGTGCTGTTTTTCTCCACAGAGAAAATGTAAAAGGATCCTGGAGTGATTGTTCCAGTGAACATAAAAGAGACCCACAATTGTCAACTTTAAAATTTAGCACCTCTAAACTTTGCCATCAAAAGTGTATCTAAAACAGATTAAACTCCTGCTTTTAATTGTTCAGTTATCCCACTGAAGCCCTTTGAAGACATGCATAAATTCATCAGGCAGCTCCCATACGAGGCTCAGCTGCAGAGGCAGAAGCTACCCCCAGCTGATGGAGTGGGCAGATGTACCTCTGATTACAGGTAGTTAGCAGATAAGCACAACAAAAAGATTGCATTTTTAACTGAGATATTCCTGGGAGTCACAGCCATGCTTTTTGATCTCCATAGAAATGGATAATGAACTACGAAGATAATCCATGCACAACATTTAAATACCAGGCAGATATTTTTTTTTTTTCCTTTGCAATTTAATTAAGAACCATTTTGTGGTGTGGGAGGGAAGACATAATACAGTTGCAACAGCCTTACATTTCAGCAGGGATTGCTTAGGAATCACTTCTTGACAATCTTACCCATGTTAAGACAGCAAGCATGGACTACCAGGGAACACAAGGGGGTTAGCCCACTAGAAGACACCTTGCCCCCTGTTTTCTGGCCAGGTTTCTAGGGGTTCCCTTTCTTCCAAGAGAAAGAGACAGAGGGAGAAGGTTGTACTATGCAAATCCTAGGAGCATTTTACCCATCCATATCCACTCCCATGTCCCCATCACATGACCATTAATATCAGGAATGTACCATAACAAGTACTTTCTACGTATCAGTCATACAACAAGGCAACATTTATCAAGAAGTTTCGTCCTTCTTTATCCAGGTCCTATTATGTTTCACCATCAACCTCTGTGATTTTATGGTGGATTTGTCAAGAAATGAAATTAAAAAAGCCAAGATTTTTTTTTTTCATTTTTTACCAGTGTTTTACTCCCTCAATTATTTTTCTAAGACAGTCATAGAAACATAGAATATCTCAAGCTGGAAGGGTTCCATAATGACCATTGAGTCCAACTTCCTACTCCTTCCAGGACTACCTAAAACTAAAACATATGACTAAAAGTGTTGTCCAGGCAGTCCTTGAAATCTGACAGGAAATGTTTTCATTAGTTGCAATCATCAGCAGTATAGCTGATGTTTTTGCCCTTCATCTAAGAGAGAAGTATCTGTCAAGTTGCTGCTATGAATGGGTGGAGGGAAGAGTTAGATGCTCCTCCTTTGACATTTTTGATCCTTACAGAAGAAGAAGAAGATGAAGTACTGGCACTCCAGACCTTCAAAACAACTCTCTCAGGACCTTCAACAATAGGTAGGAACTTACAAGTGTTGTTTATCCAAATTTTTTTGTGAACATTACTAAGTCTGTTACAATAATCTGCTTCTTCCACTGACACATACCTTCTCCCCTGTCACCAGCTCTATCCATCACAAAACCAATATCCAGTGGTGTCCCCTCCAGGCAGCAGAGGACATATGTCAGCTTTTGGGGTTGAAAATATGCACCTTTTAGAATTGTTTCCACTGTGTGAATGCCAGAGGTGGGCAAAGAAATCCTTCCACCTTCTTGGGCAGCCAACTTTTTCAATCCACCTCTTAATTTATGACCCTACCTAATATAATACAGGGATGGTAACAGGGATCAATATATCAATACTATAACCAATTTTTTTTCAACACTGAGAGACTCCATTTCAATATTTTGTTTCTGGAACAATCCCCCTGAAATCCTGGTAATACTCACAGTACAAGGTCCTGTGTGGACTGATAAGTTCATTCAAGGACACTGATAGCTTGAATAGTTCATGGAGTATCTTTTATGGATCGGAAGACAAGCAATGCCATCCTTCCAGCATGACATTACAGGGTGGGGAGCGGTATGTTAAAACAGCACGTTGGGGTCAGCAGAAAGTAGTATTGCTGCCAAGTACCACAGCTCAGCCTGGAGACAGACTACTTTTGTTTTAAATCTCTCTGGCTACACTTCCTTCAGGATGATGCAATCCTCAAAGCAAATTAGTACACACAGGAATCTCCATTGCATTGGAATATGTCATTAGAAATAGCTATTTGTAACTGTTTTACCAGGGCTATGACAGAGTCAGCAAGTCATCTGAATACAGAGATGTTGTTCCTCTGCAGTACCTAGTGCAGTGCCAGAAATTCAGACCCTGAGAATAGTCTTTGAGTCCTCATTGTTCTTTAAGTGCCCTCAGTATGGAAGCGGAAAAAGAAAGAGCACAGGGAAAGGCTGTTCTGATTGTAGACCAACCTGATTTGAAGGTTACTGTTATTTTTGCCCTGCCTAGATTGGTCTCATTGCACAAGCAAGATTAAGCCCCAGAGTCTTTTAAGAGGTCTGAAGAAGTGAGGTTTTGTTCTTGGAAATCACGACCTCTCCTCTCTCCAATTCCTACAGAAGAGACTACTGATAATCTTCTGTTTAGGGCACTAGCGCGGGACTTGGGAGACCCAAGTTTGGTTGTCATGGCCACAAATGTCTTGGGCGACCACTGGCAAGCCATTCAGCCTTTAGGCTAAAATCTAAGGCTGATTTCAACAGAATATGCCTGAAGACCTGAGCTTCAGCTAATGCCTTAGTTGGTCATCTCCAAATGCCTTGCACTTTTCTCTGGCAGCAAAATGTATAATTAAGATATGATGGTCCTCAACAGGAATCTCAGCAGTCAGGTAAGAAGCAACCCTAATGGGGATCCTAGTAGCCAACACAGACTTTGAAAATATCAGCATAAGGAAAACAGTAGACATATGAGTTGTCTGCTCATGAGAGGTGGTAATTCACTCTGGTTTGTGTCTAACAGATCCTCTCCAGGGTTTTCTCAAACAGGACAAACTGCTTCACCAGCAAGCAGCCAAAAAGGGCATTTTTCCTTTTGATATTGATTACTCTCTCTAGAGCTAGGAGAGGAGTCATCATATCCAGAGGAAATTAGAGGGAGGTGGGAATATGTTGTCAACAGAGCTGTAAGACATTAGGAAAAACTGCCTGGGGAAAAAAGCTGACTTGTATTTCTTCTTAGAAAGGTCATCAAGATTAGGAGTCTTGGGAAGGCTTCATTAAAGTCAGTAGGAAAAATTACAAGTGGGGAAATTAATTTGGGCAGTAAGAAATTAAACACACGCAGAAAGAGACCTTAAAGTCAGTCAAAAAGACTCCAAGAAAGAGATGCTGGTACTGTTCACCCCAGCTAAAGGGGTACAAGAAGTCAAGAGCTGGGAACTTCTCTGTTATGCAGGATAATGAGGGGCATGCCCTCACTGCTGATGCACACCTTTTCCTCTGCAGACATACAGATAGCTGTGGCACTTGGAAATGATCCTGCAGATCAAGAACCAGGGGAAAGCAACTCTGCCCCATAGTTCGGATGAGGTGTGCAGTGCTTAATTGGACACCTGGACACCATGGATCAAGGCTGCTTACAAAACTGATCTTGCTAAGATACAAAACAGTATCTTTGGAGGATAAACCTCTCTCTCAGAGTGGGGCTACACAAGATTGTTTGGAAGCAGAAGTGCAGCAAGTGGGTCAACATATGAGTCTTACCAAGCGCAACTCACTGATGAACAGGCACTGAAAACACAGGGGAAGCAGGATGGTGAACATATAAACATTTAACTTGGGAAAGTACTGTCTGCACTGACTGATGGGGCAGGGGGTTGTTTAAAAGTCAGACAGACCAAATAAATGCTGACTGACTTGCTCTTCTTCATGACACTACTGAAAAAGCTGGAGGTTAGGATGCTGAGCTTGTGACACCTCACAATCAAGAGCAGGGTCTTGAATGTAATCCTTGCTGGTCTAATCCAAGTGTCTTACACATATTATTTCTTAGTTGGCAGGAGTCAGTATTCATGTGTCCCTTTCCTATTTTCTATCATCCTTGCCTCAAGAAATTCACCCTTCAAAGGTCTCATTGATGTTTATTTGTTTGTGGGAAAGACTTGCTTTCGAAAGATGGGTGTCTCCTGAATAGTAATTTCTTTGAAAGATTCCCATTAAGATCAGATCATAACAGAAGTGGGGAAGAAACTGCATTTTTTAAGCACAGATCTACCATGTGCCTCCAGAGAACCTTGAAGAACTCCCGGGTTTTCACAGCACAAAATGAGAGGACTGAAACCTTGGACCAGTGCACCACTGCATGTTACTGAGGCCCCATTTTAGCTGGATTTTCTTCCTAAGCCTATAGCAGCTTCATTAACTTAGGTGGAGCTTAAAGCAGCAAAAAATGTAAGAATAGAAAATGACCTTAGGATGCTCCTGATCATTTTCTCAGGGGATTATCAGTTATAAATAGAGCGTCTCTACTAGGAAATACCAAAGAGGCCTTTTCTCCCCAAGAAGGGCAGGGGAAAAAGTGCTCATGACAGGGCAGGACCAGGCTGGACACAGTGACTGACATTACTGGAGCTGGCTTATACCAGCTTGTGAGCCACATCTGTGTGATGCTCTAAGAAAAGGCACAGGTCAGACAACTCCCCTCTTTTCATCTTTGTGATTTCCACACTACCTAAAGAAGAATTTACACCAAAGAGGTGTGAGACAGCACGTCAGAACAGAGGCTAATTTAGGATAATTTGGGGCTGGTTTTTGCATATTCAGAAAAAAAAAAATAAAAATAAAAAAGAAGTTCATCCTGGTCTGTTAAGTTTCTAGGCAGCCCTGTTCTGGCATGGCCCCATAAATCGCCCAGCACCCCAGTGCAGTGCTGGGAAAGCACTGGCATCTCAACGCCCTCTCCACCACTTAGCAGGATCAAAGAGCCATATGCTCTTCCACTTCCAGATTCACAAACTCAAAAAAGAATGGGGCAAGCCTGACAGAATAAACTGAAGATTTCCACTTGCACCACAGGTTTGATGACTTCTTCTGAAGAGATGCCAGCTTTCTTCTTGGGCAACTCAGTTACTTCCTCAAATGCTTTCTGTACATTTTTGCCACACATATGAATGGGAAGTCATGCCTGTGAGCATGCACAGCTAGGAAAAGACACTAAAAAGTCTTTCCTTCCAGGGCTCAGTTGTTGCATCATTTCTCTGGCCTGACTCTTACCTGCCTTGTGCTCTCCAGCCAGCCCTTACCTCTGTGTAGGCATATGGAAACTTGCCTGGCAGCTCCCCAATGTTCATAGCAAATCCCAGCTCTGATCCAGGAGATCTACAAGGGAGCTCTGCATTCTGTTTTGCAGGACACCAAGAAATCCAAGTTGTACAGAGCTGGACAACATGGTTTCTCGCCAGTTCCTTCTTGCAAGGCTGCTGCATGCTACAGAGAGATTAAGAAGACAAAAGTACAGGTCGCTTTGTTTAAAAAAGAGAACAAACAAGCAAAACTGTTTGCAAAAGCCACTTTTGTCATGAAAGAGGAACGTAATTAACAGCCCTTTATGCACCACGAATATGGAGAGTAAATGCGCACCCTCTGATCTCCAGACTTTTGTGTTTATCTCTTTATTTTGTTACTACTGGGGACAAGAGTTGCTTTTCTCAACAAGCAGGGCCTCTCACAATAGCAGGTAATTAGTCAAGGGGCCCAAAAGGACTGAATCTTGTCAAGGAAAACTCACTTATACAGTCAGGTGATTAAGCCACATCATAGCAGCTGAACACTGCAGTGGCCTATTGAGATACAACTGCATGCTTGTCACATGCTCTCGGTATCGCTGGGAAATCACTATTTTCAGACATCCCCTTTCCCCTGCAAGAAACCAGAAAGTGCAGCAAGTTTGCAGGAATTGCGTGCTGGGTTTGGGGTGGGATAAGGAGACTGGCACTTGCCTGCTGCAGGGAAGCGATGCTGAACAGTCCCTGCCTGGGAGGGGGAAAGGGTTCATGCAGCAACTTTCCCCGTGATGGCTCTCAGAGTAATTGCCATGACGTGTCTCATTTTAAGAGACCTTTTCCTGGTAAGATTGTGCATCTGTTTATAAATATTACCTATAAATAACCCTCATGCTGCCCCATGTGAGCTGCCCAAGAGCTATAATTAGGGCTGTGATGAACCCACATTGTTATGGACATGCTGGACACCAAATATCAGGTCTTAAATTTCCAAGGATGCCAAATGAAATGTGGCAGATCAGACACCCTATCCTATTTGTTGAAAATAAATGTCTTATTTACATTGCCCTGGTTGTAATCTCTACCCCCAAGCTGTTACTATTAACTAACACGAGTTTTCTTACTGGGATGCATCAGACAGCCACAGAGGAGACAAAGATCTTCAGGGTGGCAAGAATGTCATGAGAGAGGCAGGATTAGGAGCACACTTTATTCAGAGAATTATTTTCAAAGCCTGTGGACGTTTAGGCTTTTATTATCTCCCTAAGAGCAGCACAGTTTCTCTCTGCCTTTAGACGCCAAGGCGCAACCAGATGCTGTTGCAGCGTAATTCCCCGTATGCAGAAAGCACAGGCGGTTTTCACATGCTGAAATGGAGACAATATTCTGCAGCACACAGCACTGATATGACTCTGTTGCTTCCATGCACAGCTGGTCCATCTCCACCACCTCTGAGTCCACCCTCCAGTCCAGGTTTAACACAGCACCAGTCTGGTCTGCACACAGTCCTTCACTTACTAAGCTCTGCTCCAGAGGGCTCTGGCAGGGGAAAAGCATGGACCCAAAACCCTGTCCATACAGGCTGGACAAAGAAAATCCAAGCACGGCTTTCCATAAACATCATAGACATGATGAATTTAAGCCACCTGTCACTGGTGACATGGACTGAATTTGGAAGAGTCAGGAGTATTGTCACGGCTTGTAGCTGCCCATAGGTGCAACCATTGTCTCACAACACAGATACTAGCCCCGAGCTTTGCCCCAGGGCAGAAGTAAGGATAATTTTGAGCATTTTCCCAAGAGCCACTTTTACCTGCTGACATCAGGAGCCAAAGCTGTAGCATCAAATGGGAAGTGAGAATCCGTGTTGCAGGCACCTTCCCACTGTGTGCCAAAGAGACTTTCCCCTGAGATAATTTAAAACTCAGGGCTGATTATTCTTTGCTTTGGGAACCATCCCAGTTATAATGATCTGTATGAAAGTAAGACATGAGCTTAAAGCCTTCCCATCTGTGGACATGTTTTGAGCTCTTGCTCACAAACACAGATCCCAGAGAAGCATTCCTGGCCGGGGAAGAGTACTGCTAAGTACAGTCATAAAGATGGAGAAAGTCAGGGTTTGAACTTGCCTTTGCCTTTGTGCCTGCAAAACGTCCAACTGCATGCATAAGCACCCTGTTTGCGCAGGCAAATATGGATTTAACATGCACAGCCAGGCTCAGTGAAGTAATTTTACAGTCAGTATGTACGTGCCAACCTCTGAAAATCTGTCCTCAAACATCCTTTAGATTCCAGAGTTTATCCGTCCAGAAGTCAAAGCAACTTCTGTATTTGCACTTGTCATGAAGTGCCTCCTTGGCAGAAATGAGGCAGAACCAATTTCATCCTTTCATTTTTATTTGGCTGGACTTGGAAAGGCTTACAGCTGGAAAAGCTGGTCACCCAGGAACTCCAAGCTCTGGATGAAATGTCGCTCTAACACACATGACAACAATTAGCTTTGAGAAGCTGACTTAAAACCTGCCCTGCCAGCCTGGGGCTCTGTCCACAGCTGGAGGTATGCAGGTATTCCAGTGGGACGTGCAGAAATGTAGGGTATCACAAGCCATGCAGGCTGGGGGATGGCAGGTCAAGCTGAGGGCATGGGGAAGGTTTTCTCTGTAGCTCATTTTTAAAATGCCTTGTCATGCACAACCACCCTCTAGCTGTGGTAACAAGTCCCCAAAGGCCATGAGAGGCCAGAGCAGCAGATAGGTATTTAGGTTAAACTTATATGGCATGTTTTCATAAAGTCTGTACTTCTGTCCTTTATGATCTTTCTTTCCTTCCCTTCCCGTAACCTTCCTCCCACTCATCATCCTCCATCCCATTTGGCTCCCCAGAGAGGCTCAGGAGGCTATAATCTATATTTCTTCACCTCCCCTCTTCCTTTCCCACCTGCTTCAAAGACTCAGAGAATAAGAACCCTAAATGCAGCTCGAGTTGCCCTTGCAGTAATACTGCTGAGCCAAAAGCAACAGCCTCATGGTGGAGGCTGTTGGGTAACCAAAGCCCAGTCCAGCTTGCGGTTGCTGTAGTGCGACCTCACTGACTTCCATGCAAGCAGATCATGACCTTCAACATAAAGGTTGCACAACCATGTGCATATTCTCCCATGCTAACCAGGAAGAGAAGAAAGAGACAGCAGATTGCATATTGATGACCAGTTACTGACACAGAAACACGGACATCACCAGAGCATGTTATTTAAGATATTCAAGCTCTGGCCAACTAGCAAAAGGGATGGTAATAGCCCATTCTGAATTGATACAGCCTGTTCAGTCAATGCTAACATAAAGCTAAATTCAATAAGGCTGCTTTCTTCAGCATGACTAAAGCTTACATCAGGCAAGGCATTACACATTGAAAAGTAAAACACCCAGGACAGAAAGGGTAGATAAATCTGACTGGCCTGAGTCATTACATTGACAGATGGGGTACACTGTTCTGGACCTGGCACAGCTTCAGATCCTAGCCGAAGACCACGGTCAGCTGAGGTGCCAGAGTCAGCAGCACAGGAAAGTCCTCACCCAGCTGAAGTCAGTGGTGCATCTACCATTAACATTAGCAGAGGCAGGATTTCACTCTTCTTCTCCTAACAGTTGCACAAAGTATTCGCAATCAGCTGTTGGAAACCCCCTCATACAGATTGACTCTTTCAACTGCCAGAGTCAGGGCATTCCAGCCTGAAGCATCTAGAGAGGGTTTAACTCCAGAAAGCACAAAACAGAATCTCTTACAGACCATCCAAAAATTAATACCACCCTGAAATTACTAACCACTGTGGACTGCATTTTTCATAACCCTTCTCAGATCAACTGCCCAATTTGCAGCAAATGATCCAATTCTAGAGGAAGCCAGCACATTTTTCTCATTCCCTTGAAGATCATATCGTCTGTGTTCAAACTGTGGCTGGTGGGAGTTTTTGCGTTTAAAAATACCCATCCCCATCCTCTCTCACATAGATGCACGGTTTGTGCATGATGATCATTTATTAAAACTCCTCACTCAGAGGCGAGTGGCTGTTCCAGACAAATTGTTGCAGAAGAGCTGGTGACAGAGGAGGTGAGCGCATACCCACGCCACCGTTGGAGGTGTCTGCTGAGCTGTGCATGTCAGGTGGGCTTTCTCTCCCTCCTGGGCCCCCATTTCTTGGAGCAGTGGCAGAAGGAACCTCACTGGGGCTTCATCATTGGTCCTTATGTTCTTCTCCCAGTTACCATCTTGTTTGCTCACGTTATTTTGCCTCTTAGTTAATGATGAGCTCTGATGTGGTTAAACAGCGACACAGCCAGTGATACTGACTACAGTGATATATTTTTATTATTTCTTTTGTACAGCTCTTCAATTACTGTCGTTCATATTCTACCAGGATTCAGTTTAAAACACACTCCAGGGTCTCTTCTTCCTATTCATTACATCCCATTAATGCATCCTGAAAAGGATTCTCATATGCACACACTTTCTGTGGTTACTATTTTTTGCTCTTTCTTCCCTTTACCAATCTGCATTTCTGCATCCTGCCGGGGGATTAGGGCCATTGTTGCTATTTAAAACAGCTTCGCTTTAGTGTGTGCTCTGAAGGCTGGATACTGGCCCATCACCTTCCCACCTGCTTGGATAGTCTCTGCTTGGGACTGAAATCCCTCATTATGTCCTTCACTTCAGTGACATGGATCTGCCAGGGAATCAGGGCCATAAATAATAGGCAACCCGTGTGGTCCTGCCTCTGTATGCACCGAATCAGTGCGGCCTTTGAACCAATCCAGTTGGCCCACTGAAGCTGAGAAATTATAGCTTTGTTTCCACTGTTGTATAGAGGGTGGGCTTGGTTTCTCCTCTAGCTTACAGAATCGGTCTAAACTACACAGGTACAAACACAGCAACTCCATTGACTGAGCCACATCTTCACTTTCAGCTGTGCTCAGCCTAGTGCAAGATCTGAAATGGGAGTTTGAGAGTTGAGTGGGTAAGTAAAGAACAATCAAGAGAAAAGTTTCAGCCTTTTCTATATCTATATATTATACGTATAAGATATAGGGAGGAAACCAGCTTCTGTGCAAGTTCAGCAAGACTAAACTCCACCAGCTGTGACTCCTCTCTCATTCAGCTCCCTCCAGCCTGCACACAGAGGAGATGCAAACAGAGGCTGCCTCATCTTTATGCTACCTGAACATTAAGATGACAAGGCAGTCTTTGATTTCAAGACTAAATCAGCTCTCCAGCCTTTTAGTGTTGCTGGAGCAGTTTAAAAGACAGATCTAGGTGCTTGGGTCCAGCCCATTATGTTCAATGGAGCTGCATCCATTTGCAGCTGTGCTGCATTTGACTCCTGTAAAACACATCAACATGGGGAATAAATGAGTTTCTATAGGTCTTGGAGTTGTACACAAATGCACAATGATCTCAGATCCATCTGCTTCCCAAGGCCTGAAAGTGAAATCTGCTTCCAATCTTATGTTTTATGCTTATTGCTGTCATGCTGTTTATACACCCGAATGCTGCACATTCTCGTTTTGTTTAACATAAACAACAACTATGCACCGTCTGCTGAAACTTTGTCAACTGCCTCTTCCTTCTGTCTGGATAATGAAAAGACACAATCTAACAAATGCATCTTATTCTAACTGTTTGCTTCCAGACGTAATACATCAAGCCTGAACATAAGAAGTAAGGGAAAAAATTAGATGGATTTGGTTTCAGTAGATGTAATTCAGCTTAGCTTCATGGAAGTCAGTAGAACAACACCAAGTGAGCACCAGCCAACAACCTAAACCAGTTCTGTATCCTTTTTAATTCTATCCCAGAGCTTACTGACATGCCAAGCCAGAGACATTCATTCCCAGTTTTATGCTTCATGTACAGACATCGGATTCACTGGAACAATGCTCACTTTTGAGAAGCTGTTCACTTTTTAAGAAGCTAAAGCTATGTGTGGGACGGCCTTCCAACACCTGCAGTGTTAGACCCTCCTCTGATATATCCAGTTGTGGGCTGCAAGGACCTTGTCCAGTGCAGAAATATAGGATACTGTGAACCTTTTAGTTACATGATATTTGAAGATTTGAATGCACATAGATATTCTGCCCTGTGATACATCCAGTCAACACATCTGCAGTGGCCAGCACCTCTAGGGGAGCTGAAGCTATTGCTCTTCACAGAGTCTCCATTACATTCAAATGTGCCATACCCTATGCTAGGCATTCTGCTCATAATTAGACTTAGCTGTAGTAATTCCTCTCTGAAAGTGAATTTTCTTCTAAATGAATGCTCTTATGACCATGGCCAGGATCTGAGAAATGATGTGCAGGGAAAAAAGGGAAAAGAAAAAAAACCAAAACTATCTGGCTTTTATTTTCTTCTGGACATCATAACTGCAAGAATGTCAGTCCCATCCAAACAAAATGTCATTGCTGTTCCCTCAACAAAATGACATCCAGCTCCTCAGCTGAGGTTGCAGAACTTTCATGAAGAACAACAGAAAATACAGAGAAAGAAAAAAGACAGAAGGGAGAAGAGACATTGATAAACAGATTTTAAACTCGCAACGTGCACTCCTGTTATAAAACATATGTATCATCTTAGCTTCTGTCATACTAACTGTGCCAAATTCAGGGGAAAAAAAAAAAATCCATTAAAACGCTCAGCAAAGCCCCATCCAAAAATACAGAGCCTGAAAACTTTAAATTTGGCTTTTTTTTGCTTTCTTAACTCACATAGCTGTGTAGCTGCAACAAAACCAGTTGCCTAAAATTATTTTCACCCTGCATTTATGTATCTTCTAATGGCTGAAACTGGCAAAAAGACACAGATTTATGCAGGCCCACTCCTTTACTTACCCACAACCTTCTTTCCTGAAGGACTTGCTCTGAAGCTGCCCTCTGTTGTCAATGACCAACCCTTAGGTCTCAGGTTCCCCCTGATACAACCTACCAATCACACTAATTCTGCCATCCTGAGTCTAAGAACGAGAGCATCCCTGTGACCAGAGATACTTAAAGGACATAAGGATGCTCCCTGATAGCTGAGCATGAGTCAAATGCACACCTCCACTGAGGCAAGTAAGAGCAAGCTTGGTGCCCTGCTGCCGCAGCATCACCAGTACCACCTTTGTGCACAGATCCAGATTCCTGTTTTGTCAGTGCACTGCATAACCCACTGTCTTTGGCTTACCACAGCCTCTAGGCAGATTGCAGCAGAATCAAACATCTGCAATGGGTGGAAAACAAACAGGAATGGGCTATCAAAATGTTTCACAAACACAGAAAGACTCAGGAGTGAAGGGGAAAGCAACAGCATAGAGTCATAGTAATAATTACTGTTATTGATATCTACTAAATAATCAGTAAAACATACAGCATTACACATAGCTCTTGTCTGAGCTCTCTGATCATTTCATTTCCATTTTTGAATACAGAAAAGCTTATTTTGCTATTTCAGCTTCTGAACCAATCCAAGACATATGCAGGGATGCCACACGCACAAAACAAAACACACACACACATCCTCCACCAGAGACAACCTGACATTTTCCAAACCCTAAAAAAAAAAAGACAAACCGTGAGTTTATCCTGAATGTGGGCGAGTTCTCCTTTCACTGAGGCAACTTTCTGGTGAAGATGGCTAAATAATCATCTGGGAAACTAAAGCCACTAAAAATCAGCTCACTGAAGGATTTTGGAGGTCCTAAATTTAACATAATGCACAATATATCCATGCAGCTCACTGCTCTGGTACATCATTTGGTGAAGCATTCGAACAAGTTGCCCGAGGAAGTTGAGAATGCTCCATCCCTGGCAGTGTTCAAGACCAGGTTGGACAGAGCCTTGGGTGACATGCTGTAGTGGGAGGTGTCCCTGCCCAAGATGGTCTTAAGGTCCTTTCCAACCTTAATCATTCTATGGTTCTATGATCTCTACAAGCCACACGTTCAAGGCAGAGTTGGACATTTCAATAATAAGAACAGCAAGAGCAATAAGAGCAAGGAGTTAAAAAAGACCTAACAGTTTAGTAGGGATATAAAACCCCTTGCTTGGAGGGATGGGGGAAGGAGAAGAAAGCAAAACAAGGATTTTGTAGAAAAGTTTCTCTCTAAGTTAATTTTGTAACAGCAGGGCTTTTAGCACCTGCCTTGAATCAGAAAGCACCAGTCAGGTTGTGGGATGGGTATTAAGCTGGACTGGATGGTAGATTTTACATCCACTTTGCTGCCTTTCATATTCATCTCAAAAGAGAAAAATAACAGGTGAAAGCCAGGAGCCTGTCTCTCAGTCCTTCCACTTCTATTTCCCGGTATGTGTAAGACTTGACCCTTCTTTTGGCTAAAACCTCTGTCTGCTGAGGACACCAGGAAAGCTCACAGTCTGTGGCACAGGGCATTGATTCAGGCACACAGGAACAGGCTGATGGGAGGCTTCACGCAGGATGTGCTCACCGGGATACTAAGGTTTTACAGCAACCCGTGCTGTGCGCACACGTTCCCCATGCCCCACATCTTGAGCTCGGAGTCAGAAAGCGGTGAGGTCAGTTCCTGAGACAGCAGCCACGGGGCTGGAAAAGAAATGGCAATAAAGGAGCTGATATTATCATAAAAGCTCCTGTTGAGGGCTGTGTTTGCTGGCAGCAGCGCGGTTGCATTGCTCATGTCTGGGAGTGCTGGGAATGACAAATTTTCTACAACAAAAACTTAGCCTGAGCCAACGTGAAGAGCGGGAGAGGGGCCATAGGTTCAGTCTGGGAGCACACCCACCTGGAGAAGACCTCAACTCAGTGCCAGAGTTCAGAGAGGAGAGTGGGGAATGTGACAATCAGGCCCCACGTGACAAAAAAGAAGCACTGGGGGGGACTGATGCACTGAGACAAAACAGTCATGAGATAAAAAAGCCCAGCTCATCCTTTCCCTGTTCCTTACAAGGAACAAGAGGCTGACCAAGGTGAGCAGGTGTGCATGGAGAGAGGAAGGAAATGCACCGTGGGAGCCCCGCTGAGGTGGGCAGGCATCAGTTTGTTATCTGGGGTGAAGCAATCTCTGAAAACTCCCTTGCGTTTGTGGCATTTTGTCACAATGAATATTTAATCAGGCCAAAGCATGCCTGGCAGTTTGCAGGCACATTCCGCTTGCCATGGGGCTGCTTGAGAGCCTCCACCAAGACAGGGGGGATGCACAAAGGAGTCTACAACACAGGCCACCGTTTCCCTCCTATAGGCAGTTAAACCCTTGACCACCCACTTGAACACTTGACTTACAGGTCAGAAATGTTACAAGCACAAAGAGTAGCAAACCAGGGGCTTCCTTATACCTGAACATCCCCAAGACTCAGAAATACCTTTTATTCTGGAACTAACATGTAGGTGCCCATTTTAGGTGTGAAAGTGCTCTGTGAATGTATGCCTGTAAGCAAGAAGTTTGAGATACTGCTTAGTCTGGAAGAAAGCCCTTGGGAAGCTTCATTACACAGAAAACCTCATTGGTCTTTCTGGTCCTGTGGTGGGGAAGGTGGCAGCCTGTGCAGAGCCAAGGTTAACATTGTCCTGTAGAGCTAGATGTGGCTGTGGGGGTCAAACATCAATATTTCCAGCAATCGGAATCCAAATCTGTCCCCAGTGGAGCTGGTTTTGTCTCCCAACACATTAATGCCAGCTTCTCACATCCATCATCCACATCCAGCCTTTTCAAACCAGGATCTTCAGAAACATGAGTCTCTCATTGTCCTCCTGCTGTCCTGAAATGCATCCAGCCCTGAACCTCCCAGTACTGGGGAGAGCAAACAGCACGCGTCTGCAGCCAGCAAAATTGCATCTGCCAACACAAGCCTAGCTGAATCCTGTGCCAAGGGCAGCCATCATCCCAAGGATGGAGGGCTTGAAGCCTCTGCTGGGACCTGAGTATTGCCTAGGCTTCCAGAGAAATTCACTCATAGCAAATCTGGCAGCACAGGATGGATGACTTGACTCCAGGTGACTGCAGTCACTCTCAGGAATCACCATCTCTGGACCAGCTGTCATACAGGGGTAAATTTCAGGCTGCCCTTTTGCTTTCTCTTGTTCCTTTTCTGGAATTAGAGATGAAGGGAAACATCTTCTTCAGTAGAAAAATATATTAAAAAATAGGCCTGATCTTTTTCTCTTGGGCTCACGTCTTTCCCATGAGCACATAAACCTCAATCATTCTGACATTTTCATTGATCCCAATGAAAGGACAAATTAAAAGCTGATCATTAATTCATAGGCTCACTCTGCCCCTCTCCCAGAGAGGAACACTGGCTTATTTATGTCAAATATTCACTTTGTGCTCCATCCACAAACGTGCCATTATGTCCCAGAAGTTTAAGAAAAACCTCTGAAACGTGGGGACTTAGTTGGGAATTACCTGGACTACACTAGATCCTGCTGGAGGCCTCCCCTCAACCACCCCATGATCCCCATCACAGTGAGTTTCTACTTTTCCAAACATTTAACCCTATGATGTCCCTTCATGCCATTTTGGCTTGGTTGTGAATTCACAGCAGATTTCCAAAGGAGGAAATCAGCCTTACAAATCTGCTTGTGGCTTTGCTTTTGTATGGGGTTTCCAGGCAAAAAACATGGGATGTGTTATGGACCCCAGAGCTGCAGCAGGAGGAGGTCAGATAAATTACACAAAGTCACAGAGGAAGTCAGGAGAGGAGCAGCTAAAAGAGGCCGTGGTCCATCTAAGGCTTCCCAGCCCTGCACATTAACCACAGCCATCTCTGCTTATATCTCGTTTTATCTTCTAAATGCTGGAGGCTGTTTAGTGTCTTTTTTTCCCCTCTTCTTTTTTCTGTTCAAATATTTTACTAGCTGCACTGAAAAGAGAGCTACAAACAGTAGGGGAGAATCTCTCATGGCCAGAATACAATGAAGCGCATAAGTGCGAGGGATTGCTCCTTACAATGGTTGAATCAAAGATAAACATGAAAAGAGCTGCCTCCTTAGAGCATAAAACAGAAGAATACACCATTCTCAAGGGGAGCAGTAATGTCTTTTAAAAATAAACCAGCTGCCTCAGAGGTCAGAGCAATGCAAGGAAGAATATTTTTTCATCCAACAACTCACCTGAATTTCAAATCCAGGCAATCTGCTGCAAACAGCTTTTGGGAACAATATTGGGATGCAGGACTTGCTTACAGAAAGAGCCCCTCTTCCAAGGACTCCAAAGCAATCTGCAGTCCTTAATTAAGGGAACTTCTCAATATCCCTAGGTGCTGGCTAGAAAGCTCTCGTCCTTAAAATGATGTCATTCCCATATTTGGCTGACAGATCACTCCTGGGCAGCTGCAGGCACAGCGTGCTCCTCAGCCCCTGTTTTCCAGCCCAAAATTTCCTTCCAGAGCTGGGGGCTACCATGGCAGCCAGAACTAGCTGCCCAGGGAAGCTGACAGCACTCATTCCCAAAAGGAAGGGCTGTTTTGGGTGCCCCTGGCAGACCCTCTGAAGAGCAGGAGTAAGGCAACATTTTCAGCTGCTTTAAGAAACTGAGCACTCAAAATATTAAAGATCCCTAAAACATGCAACCTCGTGAAATTAGAAGCCATGGAGACAGGGTCAGGAATTCTTACATCACTAAGGCCGAATACAAGGTAGATCTCCCAGAGCCAGCCTGGGGCAAGTCCAGCTGAAGCCCCTGCAGCATCACGGCGCAGCATCCAGGAGGGGAGAGCAGCCTGACTTGCAATTCACTTTTACAAGCCCCAGTGGCTCTTCATCTCAGCTGTGATCTGCATCAGTATTCCCAGGCTCCATGGTCAGCAAGGCAGAAGTCACCCTTCAGCCCTTGGGCTGGGATGAATCTGTTCCCTGATAGCATGGCTTTAGGAGGGGACTGAGGACCACTACCAGAGCTGCCAGAGGATGAGATCTTTGTTCCGCTTGAATTTTCCAGCCAAGTTATCCAAGCAGTGGGACACTGGCATGAGGAAAAGATAAGCAAGCTTGAGGTGCCTTCAAAAGGAACCCCCTCCTCTTCTGCTTGCCTGCAGGGAGGGAGCAACAAATTCCACATGACTCTGACTGATGAACCCATGCAACACCCCAAAATACAAAAGCTTTTATTCAACCATGTAGAAAAAGAGAAACTGGTGTCATAGGAGTTAAACCCCAGGCTGAGAGGTGGTAGCACCACATGAAAAGCAGTACAGCCTGAAAGCATCAGGGTGCTTTTGGAGTCCACCTTATTCGTTGTCAGTTGTCAGTCACCATAGTGAATTGTTGCTGTGTCCAGGGGAGATGGAGGGCTGCTGAATATTTATTGCCCTTTGAGAAAAGCTGCCCATTCCTGACAGGTCTTATACACCATGTCAAGGCTCTTGCCTTGTAGATGTCAATTGTTCTGCACTTACACCTAGAGTATAGCTCTGCAACTGCCTTCCAGCAGGGTCTACACATCTGGACTTTGTTGCTGCTATTGATAGTTTTATTCTGCAAATGATGCAAAGATGCAGGAATCAGCACGACGAGGGAGAGGGAGGGACAGGCAGCTGCCCAGGACAGACACTGAAGCATGCTAAGCTGCTGCAGGCACAGTCTCAGCAGCATCAGTTCTTACTGGAGAAGAAGATGTTTTGGGGAGAAGAAAAGAATGATCAGAGAGGAAGCACACATGAGAAATAGAATGAGCATGCACAGGACTGAAACAAAACAGAGCTCCTTTCACTGGTATTCCCCTCACACCAAGAGGCAGCCAGAAAGTTGGGGGGAAGAGGGGAGTGGTATGTTTCAGTGACTAATCCTTTGAAGGAGAAAATCAAATTGATGTATTGCCCAGGGAAAGTAGGAGCCCAGCACTAGCAACAGAAGAATTTGATCATAAGAGGGCTCAGTGAAGAAAATGCTTTTGTTCTTTTACTTCATTTGAAGACATGTCTTCTCCTAAGAAACAGGGAGATCCCCTTGTTAAGCTACATCAATGCCCTCTTCAAGTCCTGGGAAAGCCTTCTGCCAACATCCATGACTTTGTGCACAGTCACTGGGGGTATGTCACAGCCAAGGAGAGCTCCCCTTGCCAGATACATGCTAGACAGGCTTGGGTGCCCCGTGGGACCCCTGTGCTTTACATTTCAATTCTGAGGAAGCTTAGCCTGCATGGTGACCATGCGGTTATTTTGGACAATTTGTTGTCTTTTTGTGGAAATGGAAACTTCTTGTTCCCAGGGGCCAAGGTTCCTTTACTCTTTGACACATCCCCAGTCACCTTGGCACTTTCTTCTCAGCACTCCATCCTTGCATGTGCTTCAATTTGCTGTTTATATTTCCTCTGATATATGATGGTTGAGGTGAGTAAGACTGTTTCACCAAGGTGTGTATCACAGTTACTCTAGTTAATGCAAGAAACAGCCTACTTTAGACAAGAACAAAAAAAACCCACCTATATATTTTCACCTGCCTCAAACTCCAGCTTTTGAAACACAAGTCAGACAGCGAAGGATAACCTTTAGCAGTTGCTAGCCTGCCTGAAAAACAACTCTATTTCTACCTGGTGCCAGAGGAAAGCTGCTCCTGAAGCTTGCTCTTACAATATGGACATGTAACACAACAGAAAGCTGAACTAGCACTGAAGTGTGGTAAAAAGGACAAGGTCCAACATGGGCTCAAGAAGGGGTAAAAGAATGTTTTGGCTCTAGTGACACTGGACTGATATGAGTCCATGGAAATGGCTGCAAAGATAATTTAAGCCAGCCCACCAGACCAGTCATCTCTTACCCCATGCTTCTTTGCCTTCAAGAGATAAAAATAAAAAACAGTTTAACTGTATTTATGGCAAATTCATGGCTCGTATGAGATCTTTAGCAGCCAAACAGACCAAGCACAGGAAACTCTTACCCCTGGCTAAAACATAAAGCCGCAGGTCAGACTCCTTACATGCCACAAAACTAGCTTTTCGTGCAAGGTCTGCCCTCAGTGTTTGGTTCCAAGAAATAATAATTTGCCTTTGTGCCCTTCCTATGTGGATACACCCCACTGGGATGGAGGAAACCACTGGGCTAGAAGTTTTCATATTCTGGTTTGCAACTCAGTTTTGCTTAAATAGGTCCATTTTAAAGGCAACCTGGGACCATGCGTGTGTCACAGGCACATTTTCAGTGACAGCATCACTGTTTGCAAAGAGCACTGGGGAAACTGAGCCACAAAACACACATTCACCCAGCATCAAGGATGCCCAATATTAAAAGCAAAGTAGCTTCCAAAAGGCAGCAAACTCAGTTGCTGGAGGCCACCCATTTGGGCTGCTCCAGGCAGCCGGGTTCCCAAGCAAACAAGCACGGGGCTGGGGGAATAGAAAGGATTTTGCATGGTTCATGTGTCAGACACAGCTCAGAAAGGTCAATCAGTTTTGCAGCAGGAGCCAAAGGAGAGGGAAAACTGTAGCTGATTAGGAGGAAGGGGGGAAGGGGAGAAGGAATCTGTGGCCGTGCCAAAGCCTTTGTAAACAAACTTCACTGCGATGTTGCAGATGAAAGAGCAACGCCCGACAAGCAGGATTCAGTTCTTAGGCATAAATCAAGGGCTGCTCCAGTAAAATCAAGGAAGTCACGCGGGCATAAGTGGGAGGGGAATCACCCCCTCCTGCTCCCAAACAGTAGCCGGGGCCCCCAAACACAATTTCCCCCTCCCACATACAAGCAGCTCGCTTGGGTGGTAGCACAGCCAAGTGTCTGGTGTTGGAAGAGCTCCCAAATGCCAGTCCCTGCCCAGGTTGACAAGCGAGGGTGCATCCGCGGAGCCACAGCAGGTCCAGGGGAGATGGCAGTGGTTTCACCTCCAGCTTCTGGATTTCCTTTGTTCCTTCCTGGCGGCAGGTCTCTCCAACATGTGTGCACACGCAGGCAGCTGCCCTCCCTGATAGGGAAAGAGCGGCTGTCCCAAAAGGAGATGAGCAGTGACACAGACCGCAGCTCGTTGACAACACGCTGAGCCGCAAGCCACTTTTTACACCCTTTTACAATAAATATTAGCTGGAGGGGGCACTGTTTTTCCCACTCTCCCGCCAGCACGGCCTCTTATTGTTTACTCTCCCCCAGCAGTCCAGGCGCTCTTGTTAATGTGCTGTGATTGAGTACTTTGGAGAGGATGGGGTTTGGGGTTAGCTCCCGGCTCCCTTTGGAGAGCTGTTTACTCTTTAGTGGTGCCTATGGCCTGCTGAAGACAGTGCTCCTTCACCCCTGCTGGGTCCATCTGCTTTGTCTGCCTGTTTTCCTGCTGCCACCGGCAGGCAGCTGGCCTGCGCATTTCAGCTAGCTGTTCGTAAACCCCTGGAGGAAAACATAAAATTAACCCCGTAAAGAAGGGGGCTGGGAAGGATGGAAGGGGAGGAAGGAGAGAGCGGAGCAGCTCTGCCTCCCGACGCTGCTCCCCCTCCACAGCTGCCAGCTTTCCTCCCATGGAGGAAAAACCTGCAAGGACAGGCGCCAGTGCAGGGCTGAGCCCCAGCTGACATCAGGATACTGCTGGCAGAAGGTGAGGATGTGGCTGAGGTTTTTCTCCTGTGTTTTTTTACCTGGGGTGGACAGTGTACAGGCAGAGGTATTAAATCTTCTCAGATTCTGATGTCTCTGCCCCACAGCATGGGCAAGACAAGAGGATCTAAGACCTCATTTCTCCTGGGCTTGATGTCTGCATGGGTCTCCAGTGGTTCCCCAATGTTCCTCCACATCTGGCCCAGGCCACCAGTAGCCACATTTCCCATCTTTTCCCCACAAAAACCCCAACACAAGAACATGACTATCAGGCACCATGATTATAGCCATGGGGCCAGGTGTGCTCCCACACACTGTCACCCCAACTGCGCCTCTGTCATTGCCCAGCCAAAATGCTACACATTGGTTGCAGCCAGTGGTCACTTGGAATCCATGTTTGGTCTCAGGGTTCCAAAAGAGATTTAAGGAGAGCAATGACCAGACCTGGCACAAGCCGTGGGGTCACATTACATGAGAACAGAGATATCCCTATTGATGCCTCCTGAAAATCTTGCTCTGCATCCTTCCATGAACCGGACCCTTTGCAGTTCAAGTGAAGGCCAAGGTGTCTCCAATGGTTTGCAGCATTACCAGACACACCAGCCCTCCAGGACCATGTGCTGCCAGCAGCCTCAGAGGTCACCTGCTGATCCACAGGGACTCTGCGGCAGAGCCAGGGATCACCCAGAGACAACGGCTACATCCTGACCCCGTGGGGAAGAAAGGAGACATGTGGCATCAAGCTGGAGCAGTGCTGGGTGAGCACAAACTCCTGTAAGGGGCCTGACCTTCGGGTACAGCGAAGGGCTGGGCTCCAGGCTCACCCTCTGCCAGCAGTGTATCCAAACCCTTTTGGTCTATCCCAAAACTCGCTAAAACAGTTCTTGCCTCTGCAGAGACTGACCTGACTTAGGAAGTGTTTGGCCACCAAAAGATACAACTGATAAGTGAGCTAAACAGTTTATATGCTGGGTGCCCGCAAACAGATGCAGATGCATACCTGTGTCCATAGTCCCACCATGCAAACACAGCAATTGTACAGGTAAATATACATATGTATATATGCATATGCCTGTGTTTCACATGCATACATACACCCGCACAGCACTCTCCAGCTGGGGGTTATTCACACAGTTTTCCCCAAACCTCCCCAGCTCCAAGTGGAAACTGGGGCCATTCTTGCTTTGCCTTTGTCCTCCCTCAGATCTGCAGGCGTAAATGAGATCTTCTTTTCACACACAACGCTCCCAGCTAATAGGAAAAGTAAGTGGAACCAGAAGTTAGCTACAGTTGTCAAGCCAATATTATATGCTGGGGAAACCAGAAAAAGTCACTAATCTCCAGAGAAAACTGTAAGCCTGCGTGAATACAGACTCCTATAGATAAAATAGGTATATAGGATCTAGCATCCCCCAGAGACCTCAGCTACTAAGCCTGCTCCCTAGGAAGTCTTCAAAGCACCTTTTCTTCTCCTTCACACCACCCACTAAATCCACTGGATGCTGTGGCTTTAGTCACTGCTTGGTGACACCTCTCCTTGCGTGGCAAGCCAGCCCTGGCAGGGGAAGCAGGCAGCGCGTGCTCCAGCAGCGCAGAGCTTGGCACAGGTAGAGCGGATGCCAGGTGCGCATCAGTGGGGAATCGCACCTCAAGGTCTCACATGCACACTGCTGCTCGCTGGAGCTGCAACCAAACCCCTTTCCAAAGCATGCCCCCCCCCCCGCCCCTCATGCCATATCCACAACAGCAGCTGGGTGAGCGAAGATGCATTGTCTGCCTGATGCATTAGCCTGTATAACCATCTCTCCACGTGTGCATAGCTCTTGCTAGCATTAAAGAGATGCTCCGGTGCCTTCAGCAGAAAATAGATACCCTTCATTGTTTCAGACTGTGTTTAAACAGTCAAAGCCTCTGTAAATTACAATTACGTGGATGTTCTGCTGTTGGTTTGGGTCCATTAGAGACACTTGCTTTTCTTACCTTCATTTTCTCGCTCTTCTTCCAAGTAATAGGCTTTGCTGGCGCTCGTTCCATACTACTGCCCATTGGAAATAACTGCCAGTGCGAGAGGCAGAGGATACCGGCTCCCAAAAGCCTTTGACTGTACAGCAAGGAGAAAAAATGCCACCTTCTATCTAATGAGGACTAATTTCCTGCTAGGAAAAGCTGGTCGCTAAACATCTGGCCTGGTAGGCTAGCGAGCTTATTTCCAGCAGAGCTGGGGAAGGCAGCAGAATATGCTCACACTGGGCTGAAGTACCTGGCCACAGTTCAGCAGTACCAGACTGCCCGTGCAATACCAACAACAGGAAAACCTGATTCATACTAGACCTTTGGTTACTAGAATCCTCTGCAAACAGTGAGTAGGGAGCACAAAAATGCCTGCATGTAGTGGAATATACTATCACATGAATATTTTGTGCAAGTCAGGACCTCAAGCTCCAGAGGACTGCAGAAGTTTAGCCTGAGATCACCTATGAGGTGCATGTGCCTAGATTTTCCAGTATTACCCCATAGCTGGTATAGTAACAGCTACATGTACCCTGACAGCAGTGCAACCAGCCACTGACCTGAAGAGGAACTACTTCTCTCTGAAGTCCTTTGAGTGCTGACAACTTCACAGGGTTACTGATTCCCTTCCTGTATGGGATTTAGAGTCCTACCTTCACCCCAGGCTCTGTGCAGGCTGTTTCTGGAAGTGCAGGCCAGTTGACTGATCCCACACATCAAAGGGCACACAGCAGCCAAGGATTTGTGAGCTAATATGGTGAAATAGCCTAGAAATAAATCATACGTGCTGCACTTGGAGGAGTTCAACACATTTCCAAAGGTAAGCCCAAGACTTACTTATGGGATCTTTCACACAAGAGAACTAGCAGCAGACCTGGATGACGGAATTCTCCTTTCCTGGGGTGGGGAATGAGAGAAACTTCATTTTTGAAATGGTGGGGAAATGTCCAGGGAACAGAAGCGCCAGCAGTGATGGGACATACCAGAACACCACAGGGTAAGGCTGTTGTGCAGAACCAGTATTACCATAGTAGTCTGTATTTTGCAATGCAGCTGCACACTGAGAAATGGATAATCTTGAATTATGATTTTTTCTTTTTTTTTGTAAGCAGGAGATTGTGACACTTCAGGATACAGAGAAGATAATGGAGCTCTGTACATGGCCACAGAAGTGGGGCAGTGGGAGGACCTCTTGGTGTTACAGCTCAGGCTCCTGTCCCTATTCGTTCTCCTAAGGCACAGCACCATAACAAGAGACATAACCTGTGTCAAAACTTCAGACATCAATGTGATTTTACTCATTCTTTTAGTATTTGGATGAAACTGAATGATCTTTTTTAGCATTCTGACAACAGAGGCTTGGCATTGTCACCATGAAGCATGAGAAAAACCATGAGCCAGGTTTGGAAATCATGAGATTGGCTTGAAAAGCAGAGTACTTTTATTTTTTTTAAATTATTTTTGCATCTGTTTAGAAACAATGCTCATTCTTTGTGTTCAGCACCAGTGCTCTGAAATGTCACGGTCTGGGCTTTTAAGGAAATTTATCTTTTTCAGCCAGAAGGAATAAGAACTTCTGTTTTTTTCTCTTTAGTTATTCTTGTGCAGTTGCATGACACTAAACTCCGGGCTTTGGGGTGGGGAAAGAAAGCTCCCAGCGACTTTCACAGGGCTCACTGTCAAATTAATCAGTGAAATGGCTGGTCATTGGCATGCATATAAACACATGCCTGACTCGTGCTCTCACCATGTGTGCGTGTCCACTCACAGAGTTCACCTCCCATGCTGCATGGCTACGTGAGCCAAGAGCATCCACCCAGCTGCAAGCACATACACAGCGTATATAAAAAATCAAAGTCTGCCTCTGTATTTGTCTGCAGCTTTCACTGAGGTTATCTGCCTGATATCTGACTGCAAATTTCTGCTAAGGTTTGGCAGACCTGAGCCTTTGGATGTGTGCACCCAATCAGGGTGTTCAAGAGTTTCAAACACTAGGTGGTAAAAAAACTTCTTATTGCTTTGATGCAAGTCTCATGGCTGAGTGTCCTCACAATGAAGTCATAGAATCATAGAATTTGGGTTTGGGTCAGAAGCAATTATAAAGATTATCCAGTTCCAACCCTCCTGCCATGGGGTGTTGCCCAAACCCCCATACAAGACCAGGTTGCTCAAAGCCCCATCCAACCTGGCCTTGAACACTGCCAGGGATGGGGCAGCCACAGCTTCTCTTTGCGACCTGTGCCAGGGCCTCACCACCCTCACAGGGAAGAACTTCTTCCTAATACCTAATCTAAATCTACTCCCTTTCCATTTAAAGCTGTTTCCCTTTGTCCTGTCCTTGCATGTCCTTGTCAAAAGTCACTCTCCAGATTTCTTGTAGGCCCCTTTAGGCACTGGAAGCTGCTCTAAGGTCTCCCCAGAGCCTTCTCTTCTCCAGGCTGAACAAGCCCAGCTCTCTCAGCCTGTTCCCTAAGCAGAGGTGCTCCAGCCCCCTCATCATCTTTGTGGCATCCTCTGGACCCACTCCAACATTCCACATCCGTCTTGTGCTCGGGGCCCCAGAGCTGAATGCAGTACTGCAGGTGGGGTCTCATGAGAACAGAGTAAAGAGAAAGAGCCCC
The DNA here is from genome assembly GCA_009867235.2 of Psittacus erithacus. Taxonomy (NCBI): domain Eukaryota; kingdom Metazoa; phylum Chordata; class Aves; order Psittaciformes; family Psittacidae; genus Psittacus; species Psittacus erithacus. The sequence continues at coordinate 97,952 of WYDI02022545.1, read as the reverse complement.
CTCCCTCAACCTGGTGGTCACGCTTCCATGCTTCTTTTGATGCAGCCTGGGATACAGTTGGCTTTCTGGGCTGCAAGCGCACACTGCCGGCTCATGTACACTGGGTCATGCTGAAAATAAATCCAGAACACTTCTTTGCTCAAGAAAAGCCCCACTGTAGTTCTGACATTAGGTAAAGCCTACCCCTGATGCTAGCTCCTACACATCTGGTGCAAGCAAGACCAGAATCAGGCCTTTTACCAAAGAAATGGGCAGTTTTCCCCAAGTCTTGCAAGTAAAAAAATGGCCCTCAGTTTGCACTAAAAAGAAAACCAAAACTTCGTATGAAGTATTCAGCCATGGAAACGTGCTTATGTGGCTCTTGTGATCCCTTTCTTTTCATCAGAATTCACATGAAAAGCCCTCTCTCTGACTTCTGTGTCAGCATTAACTCTTCCAAAATGATTGGCATCAAAGGTAGCAAACACTCCTTCCTGACAAAAGCCTCCCTCCGCCTCCTTCCAGCAGCCCCTCAGCCGCCACCGTCCCGTTCCCAGTGCTGACAGGTCCCATTGTGCCTCCTTCTCAAAGCAGCTGCACAATGAACAAAAACATCAAGGCACAGGGGCTGGGGCTTGTTGAAGTTGTGGAAGGAAATACAAGCAAAAGAGGAAAGTAAAGCTGAAGGGAAGGGATCAACAGTTGTTGACTTATGAGCGCACTCAGGAACAGGCAAGAAACAGCTAAAACCTAAAGGTTTCCTGCAAATGTACCTGCACAGGCATTTCTACCTCTGAACATCCACTGCACTGGGCTTCCAGCAGCATCAAAATCACAAAGCTAATTGCACTGTAAAAGTAATGGCCTATGAAATTTTTAATGGAGCAGATTGCACTTCTAATTTTTTCTTCTGTGGTTCAATATACTTCAATATCTTTTCTCTCTTCCAGTGTCTGATTCAGGCTGACAATGTATTCATACAATTGCCTTTCTCCGCACCATAAAGACTGAACTGCAGGACAGCACTGGTCTGTTTTCCAGCTGGATCCAGGCAGCCAAGGGCCACAGCTGGTTACTCAGATGTTTTAAGGAACATTTAAATATACATCCTCACCACCAAATCATCGATAAATAGATAGACGGAGCAATCACTTATCACTGGTCACAGGTTCGGGGCATCCCTCTGCCATGGCACAGAACAGGGTGAGGACAGGAAGCAGTGGCCCTCGCACAGCAAGACATGGCTGCTGGGCTTCTACTGCTCCTCCAGGGAAAATAGAACTAGGAAAGGGAAAAGAAGAAAGTATTTGAAGAAATAGTGTCAGGTATGAAAGTAAAGCAGCATTAAGGTATGGATGGGGATAAGTTCTAAAGGCAACATGAACCACCGTGCTAGAATGCAGTAATGAGAGTACTGGTCAGGGGGGAGTTCAAAAGGAGACTGCAGGCACCAAGCATCTTTCTGCACACAATTTGGGTCCAAAGCTGTCACATCTCACAAGCACTGCTAAGCCCCAAAGCTGAAAACAACCTGCTATCAGCAGATGGTTGGTTCATGTCTTGCAGTCACACCTCTTGAGCAGAAATGGTTCAATCTGTGCTGATGCTGGTGTCCAAGAGAGGAAGAGACATCCAGCTACAATCAGATTCTACAGACTCATCTTACCTACTGCCATCTTCATGGAATTGAGGATATAAGCATTCATCTCCCTCCAGAGTTGATCAGTCATCCAGGACCCAGGCATCCCATTGTCCAAGTTTGCTGATGAACATACTCCATTTTCAGTACTTGCCTAATGCATGCAAAAGGCAACAAGTCCTGCGCAAAGCACAGCACACAGGGTTACACAAATACATAAACATGGCTAATGGAAGAGAAGGAAGAGAATAATGTGATGCACTGAAGCATATGGAGCAGGGAAGGCCAAGAAGCACAGGGATTCACAGATGTTTTTCATAAGACATCAAAATGAAACATCCTCTCAGCTGTTTCATATCAGTATCATGAAATTCCTATTCCATTGGAGATAACAAAATGGTCCACTTTCCATGCTGTCTCAGAAAATTCCTGGGTGGAAAAATTCCAGCTCCAGTCAGTCCTCAATATTAGCAGACAGGCCGGGAAGTGTCTACAGACCACAGCCCAGCTGGGCTAAATCCCATTAGAAAAGATGGGATCCCCTCAGTGGATTGTGTCATATGAGATAAAGGGCACAAAGAGAAAACAGAAGAAATGGGGAAATATGCCAATACCTCAAAATTAACAAGAACTCCAAGGTTCCAAAAATAATGCAGTTTCATGACTGATCCCACTGTAACAATGATCAGCCAGTTTGTGCTGAACAAATCATTGTCAGATGATGAAACAACCAGTGCTACATGGATGTCACCCGCTTTCACATACGTGGAGAGTATCAATTTTAACAGCATTAGTGGGAAACCTGCATTGTTACCTCACACAAGCACACGCACAATTTAGATATATTCTAATTGACAGCCCTGGCCCATGACATTCCTGCAGGTCAAAATTACAACAAAAGGCAGAGACGCGGCATGCACCTCTGGTTACACTGTCAGCTGGCTCGGCACAGAGGCAGCCTGCAGTTAATCAGCCTTCTTTCTCCACTAACTGTCACTGCAAACAAAGGAATTAGCAGAAGGTCTGTAGGGAGCATTGAGATAATTTGGCTGGCTGAAGAAAAGAGAAAGAAAAGAAAAGCAAAACAAAATTACTGAGAAATTTACTTGCACTGACCTCTCCATAAATATTTAGATATAATCATCATTACCTTGGAGTAAATTAAGTTATAAACAGTCTCCACAATTGCACATGATGAATGCGTATCGGCATCAGAGAGCACTTTATTGCAAGTTAATGTGGAAACAGAGCACCTCTATCAATCAGGATGCAGAAGTGCTGTCCGATGATATCAGCCTATCTCAACCTATTCATACTGGACACAGTGTATTTGCTTACCCACCCACACCCACACCCCACTCTTATTATATTAACAAATACAGATCGAACCATGGTAAATGGTAAGATACATGTTTGTGGAGCTGGAATAACAAGGGACATAGAGTGCCTGTCTGCAGTCATGCTAGCGGTATTATTTATATTATGGTAACATCTACAGCGACTGAGGATATGGCCCCCCTGCACTGAGCTCTGTATACAAACACAGCCAAAAGCCACTCGACTAGACACAGACATCCAAAACGGAGATGTTGAGCTAATCACTGTCAGCTTCTTTCACAGCCAGCTGAGAGAAATCGGCACTTTCTGAGCCCAACTTCCCAGACCTATTTTAGACGTCTAATTTAAGATGAGATGAATCATGTCCTGGACTCCTTCAACTGCCTTGGCTCAATCCCCACAGACCCTTCGGGAGCCCTGGGTGACTTCTGCTAAAGTCAGTATCTATGCTGCAGATGCCAATTTGATGAGGTGAGTTCTTCCCACTCTGGCTGAGAGACTTGAGGGCATAGGAAAAGCAGACAACCACATAACAAGCAAAAGGGAATCATATCTGAATTGCATTTTTGGACATGAAATCCACACGGCCTCCCAAGGCTAATGACTTCTTTGACTTTAGAGCTGTCAGAGACAAGAGCAGAAAGGGGAGTGTGTTGCAGAGACTTGTACCACTTGCACCTCACCTACCCCTTCACTTTCAATGTGAGAGATGAAAGAAGACAGACCATGAGCTTTGCCTCCCCTTCAAGCCATAGAAGCTCATTCTCTGCCCGTGTCTGGACCTTCACCTCAAGCTCCTGCCCACCCCAATCTGGAGCAGTTGCAAGTACACATCGGGTTATTCTGTGAGCTCTGTCATGGCACTGCCAACCATCCATACCTTACTATTGCCACCACCCAACACATCCAAAACACAGACACACTGTACACACTAGACTAATAAGGAGTTTCTATGCTGCAAAGAAGGGAAGAAAGTGGTCTAATGAGACAACCAATGATGAAAGTGTTTCTAAAAAAAGGAGCATGATCAGAGATTTTATTAAGGCTCAACTTCAGCAAGGTAGTGAATCTTGCAAGGGAACAAAGATTTTAACTGGATGGTGCATGTGCCTAAGCCTCTTAAGAAAGTCATTGAAATAGCCCCTTATATTGTAAAGTGAATTCAAGACATCAGTGCATCATGATGTGCTAATGGTCTTAAGAAAAACTGTCTTCATCCAGTTTTTCAATTCAGGGTTTTCTCTTAGGGAAAACACTTTAATATTCATTTTTCCATAAAAACTGGGACATCCAGTTCACAGTGATACTAAACTTAAATTTACCACTGCAGAACAACAGCAATAGACAACTCAACAGATTAAAAGTGCCAGACAGAGAAAATAATTAAAATGCAATCCAAGTGGGCTGAAAAGATCCTTCATGCAAGCAGGTATTTATGGCAATAGGTGAAAGAGAGACAACATAGCACTGACTGTCTCCACTCTGTTACAAGGTGAAATAAAAATATTCTTCTGACCCTCTTTGGGTATAAGCCTAAATAGGGTAAAATAAATCTCAGCCTGTGGCTGCCTTGTTCCCTAAGGTGTTGGGACCTTTCAAAAAGAGGTATCACAGATGCCTTCGCTGCTTTTGCACCAGCCCAGCCAGTTTCTTCTGACAAGAGCCTATCTTCTGTCAGTGCTGCCCCTCAGTTCTTCAACACTGACCCTTAATCTGGTAATTACCCAGCCCAGTAAATTATTGCAATTAAGCCCACTTCCCAGCTGCAGCCAAGGACAGCCTCCCAACGGGGCTCCTTCCACCTCGACACAGCCCAGCAGAGTGATGAAGCCCCTTTTGCCAAACAGGGCCTCATCCCTACAGAGCCTTAGTCTGGAGGGAAAGAAAGAAATCACTAAATCTTTCAACACAAGGCAAAGATTTCTATAGATACCAAAAACCTATTGGCAGGCTCAGATCAGGGGGGTTTTAATTGAGTGAAGAATGTTAATTAGTAAATCTACTGACTTCTAAACACAGCAAGACCTAGGGCTTCAGATTACCATTGTGTAAGGACAAAGAAGCTTTCAAGGTCTAGAGAGCATTTTCCCTTTGCTGCCCTACCCCCAAACACCAAAAACTATTGCAGCTAATTGTGGAGATATTTGGATGGTGCAGTGGCAATCATTGCTTCTCTTTAGCTGAGGGAAGTGCTCAAAGGAGTCATCTAGGATGGTTGTTTCTGAAAGGTGAAGAAGCCTAAAAAAAAACACAAGGTGTTGCTAGAAACCAGAAAGATCAAAGTTAAAAGAATTTGGATGGATAAAATGGTTGCAAAGATTATTACTTCTTAACATATAAATTACTCAAATCACTGCCATCTGTCTGCCTCCACAGCCATATGAAAGAGGAGACCAAAGGCTTAGCTCCCAATACATTAAATCCTAAAAAATCCACCCATGTTTTAAGTTGTAATACATTAAGCACTTTTCCTGGAAAAACTGTCTGCAAACCAGGAGCAAAGGCTTTAAAACATGTTTGTTATGGAATCAGAAAAAGAAGAGATCAAACTGCAGCAGCTCAGCAGTGAAGGATTGCTGGAAAAGCAGGAACTAAAAATGTAATAACAGGAAGATGAAGGCAGGAGGAAGCAGCTTACCAAAGGGAATGGCGTTGCTGGGGAAAGGCAGCAGAGTTTATGGCCCCAGTCTTTATTAGCTGAGGAAGTCAACACGAGCTTCTGGGGGAAAAAAAGTAAGAAAGGAAATAAAAAGGATTTTAAGATCATTTTAATGGTTTGAGGCCAGATTCATGGCCGCCCTGAGTTGTGTCTGGGGATCTCACCTCTATTTCTAACGTTCCCTGATGTTTTCCCATGAAATGATACTGTGAGTTTGACAAGCACCATGTTTCCCCAATGCCATCCTACATCCTTTGCTGTGCATGCACCCTGACAGCCTAACAGATCTCTCCAGCAGCACTCAGCAAATGTCCAAACCATCCTCCACTTTCACAGGTCCTAACCCACTTTCAGAGATGCGGGGAGCCCTTTCCTCAGCTGGTGACCATGGCAGTAGATGACACACCATGAGTATTCTTACAACACACATTTCCCTGCCCAGAGACGGCACTTCAGCCAAACTGTGATGTCTTTGTGGTGCAGGGACACATCTCCTCATCCCACCTCATAAGGCAGCTACAGTTTTTGACTGGATACGCAAGAAGGCTGGGAGGGTGCAAGGAGGCTGAGGCTGCAGAATAGGGCCTTCAGCCATGGTGTCACACACATACACCACCCAGACAGTTCCTTTCCTGGGAGAAACAGGGTGATATTTTGGAGACATTTTAGCACCCAGAGAGAGCTATAAATTACCTACCTTCAATAGGCAGCTTCTAGCTAAGAGCAGCAGCATCCAGCTTACGTAGTTCGCCCACATTTGTTCAGAAGAGGCCAGGAGTATCTTGACATGAAACTTGTACAGATATTTGGACAGGTGGGAACCATGCTTCAGCACCTAATTGCAGATGATGGCAACTTGAGAATCCTTAATGGTCTCAAATGGTGAGAAAATATCTGTATTTCCCTTTATAGACCAACAATAGAGCAGGGCACTTAGCAAGATATTTGCCCGTATTTCTTTGCATGGCTACAACACATTTGACCCCTGAAACCTGCAAGGTCAGCAGTTACAGAGCACAGCAAACAACAGTCCCACAAGTGACACCTGTCTTAGGTGTAGCTCTTGCAGCAACCCATTTTTGCCTTGGCAGAGTCAAACCTAAAGCTAAGTCAAGCTGCCTCCTAAGTTATGGGCAATTTGCAACCTCTGATGGCAGGGTAGCACATCACCAAGATGCAAAAGCATTATTTTATTTAAATTCTTCCTACAGGGATTTATTTTCTTGAGCAGAAGAACAGACACTGGCACAGCAAAAGGTTCTGCTGGGCTGTTTAACATAATCTAGAGTTAAAACACAGAGGCAGTATTTCCTACGTCAGCTCACTGCTTCAAATCTTACCTGACATCCTGCATCATGTATGAGACATCTGCGCTACATGCCGGTGGAACTAATCTGTCAGCAGAATGAACGTGCAGGGACAAATCCTTCCGTGTTGCAGCAGCAGTGGTGTTAGCCCAGGGGGCTGGTTTTGGCCCACTGGAGTCAGATGGGATTCAGAGTAAGTAGGTCCCTATACGCATCTTGGAAGACGAATGAACGACTCAAATAGCATTAGTGGAAGCAGGAGTGCCTGTTCAGTATGCTGAGATACACTGGCTCGACCGTGGCTGTGGCAGTCACACTACGTTTGGATTCAAATTACCACCAATCAGTTATGCCCTATACAAATCCATCCCTTGGTTGAAAAAAATAATAAAAAAACCACCTTCTTAAAACCTATCTTGTGTTATGCCTTCAGGGCAAATTTGCTTTTATGAGCATGAATAATTCATGCGTGTTCATTTATTATTAATTAATATTCCATGAACATGCATGGTTTATTCACCCAAACAAAGCACTGCACCCTGCAAACTCTCCTTGCAGCCTGGCGTTAGCTGCTTGATCAGCCCAGCTGGCCAAGGCATTAGTTCAGTATCATTTATCACCTCTTTCTCCCCAGAAGCTACTAAGAACATTTTGACTGTTCTTGCTGGTCACTGGCTTTCTACATTTCCAGGGCTGGAATAGTGCAATTCAACCCTTCTGAGCTTAAACATCTGGGAGAATTTGAAAACAGGGTTGCAAGAGGGAGGCAAGAAGAGGAGTTTGACTCTTTTGGTGGCCTGTGCCAGGCTGCACTCATTTCCATTTTGCAGAAGCAATGCCAGGCACCCTACAAAATGCTGGTCTCCCTGGGCCATCATATGGCTGAGCAGGGTTGTTGGGGGGACTCATTTCTCATTTCCCACATGGAAGTCTCTCCAGGGAGATTTTGTTGCTTAGTGCAGCCCATGCCAACCACATTTCCCTGCCATGCAGGGAGCTTGCTGAGAGTACACAGGTTTTCACCAGCAAAGCCAAGAAACTAATGGAAATCTCTTCCACTTCAGTATAGATCCTGATGTGCATTGACTTTGGCATCAGTCCACACCATGGCAGGGCAGCTGGATTTTTCTTCTCAGAGCCTATCCTCTGAAAAGCCCACTCTTCTTGTATTTGCTCACTGAATATGTCCCTGACACATGAGCAATGCCAGCAGAGCCAGTACAATTTGTGATCCATCACCATTCACAGGTAGCTCGAGGAACCTCAGCTGAGCCCCTTCAAGCAAGGTCAGACCTACCACTTGTAGCTCTCTGCAGCTGTCACCGTCTAAAGTCTAGCAAAGCTCCACATTCTTATGGGACAGGCAGAGCAGGACTACCAAGTGGTCCATAAAAACATCACCCACAATGCTATCTTCGTCATTGCCTCCACATAGGCCCAGGAGGACCTCAGGAGGACCTCAGGTGCAAGCAGACTTCCTTGGGTCAAACCACCACCTGGATCTTCTTTGCTTTCCCAGATGGACCCACAAAACCCCACACAAAGGGATGTTCAGCTCTTCGACCTTCACCCGGTAGGAGCAGCCCTGTCACTCCTGGATGCTCCATTCATGTCTCAGATCTCAAAACAAGCACCTCACCTGAATCTGCTGTGTTACAGTCTTAAGGATGCAAGATCAAGAGCTGGATTTTATTTATTTGGGCTAAAACATTGCAATCTCTTTATATGGTCATATGCGAGTCCTGATTTCAAGCACAGGAATTCTGAGAAGAGATAGTAGAAAAATCCCTGTGCTGGAACAGTTTCAAATGAGGAGTTAGCTAAAGCAAACATAGGAGACACGATTTTGGCATTTACTCAGGGTGGAAGTACAGCGCACCGAGGGAGGGAAAGAACAGAGCATCACTTAGAGGAGATGTTCACATGGTGCTCAGCACAACAGGGTAACAACCAGAACGATGGCAGGTCCTTTGATATTCCTGAAGTGAAACATGTAGGAAGATTAAAATAAAAACAACAGCAATCTAACCTAGTTTAAATAATGTTGGGTCCAAGTCACAGGTGTAGAGGCAGATAACCCATCTTTGAACATCTGGAGAGGGGAGTGGACACCAGGAATGAAGCACACCAGTTCCCTTGCTTCCTTGTAATGGTTTGAGCCAAAGAACTGGCTCCAAATTCACCCAATCACGGCATGTCTCAGATCTGGATCTGAAGTGCCTGATTCCCGTAAATACCCCAGGCACCCTCCTATTGACTCAAATTGTTTTACAAATAGAGATAAGTTCAGAAACTCTTTGAGAGTTACAGGCGATTTAACACGCAGGGGCTGCTCTGGGAAAACTTAAAACTGTCATAATTCATCCTCCCCTTCCCCTGGTCCAGAAATGAAAGATGAAACCCAGGAAGATTTATTAAACTGATATTTTAATAGAATTTTTGAACTTTCCCTGTTAATAGTTTAAATATAATTGAATTCTATGAAAGGGAGGAATACGGGATGGACCCAGTGTCCCCCAACAATGAGAATGTTCTAAACACTGGGGCATATCGCTAATGCATAATTTAGTCTTATTTGCATGGCCCTTAGAACTGAGAGTAACAAAAACACAAATCTAATTAACAGAGTGAAAGAACTGCCTCCACCAGCAAACTTCATCACCGGCTCCACTACCACACACCCACCCTCCCCAAGTTACAAACATGAAGCAGATGGCAAGGAGAAGAAAAAAATAAAAGGCATCACATGTCAGCTCTTAGAGAGGAAGGAGCGGGGGGAAGAGAGAGAAAGCAGAAGGGACAGGATGGATAACTGTGCTACTTGACGATGCAGCAATTAACTTGCTGAGGGTGGAATAATTCTTGCAGCGCTGCTCTTTGGTTGGAGCACTCTCGCAACTTAGCTAAGGAGTAGATGTATTGAGTGCAGTGGCGAGTACACCGGTTTCATAAATCCCAGCAGGAGTCCGTTTCACTTTATGAGATTCATGTGAAAAACTGAAAATTCAGGTTTTTCCAAATGCATCTGTAATCAGCAGCCTGAGCTGCACAGGTCCCCAGAGGTAACTGATCACAGCACAAAGTAAGGTTTCACAATCACACTGAGCTTCTCCACTGCATTTTTAAAGGTTAGACATTAATTCCTGATCAATACGATGAACAGCAGGTTACTCCTACCCCCACTCCTGGAATTGTCTTACATTATTAACTGAACCTTGGTTTTGTACTAGAATTACTTCAAACCACAGCTTGGGGCTGTAAGCTGCAGAGTTCCTCCAGATCCAGAGCAGAGAGGGGTGAGAAGGGCCCTCCTCAGTACCTAGTTCAAACTGACGTTTACTTTTTTTCTTGCCCCCTTTCAATTTTTTACCCCCCATTAGCAAAGTTGCTAGAAAGAGCGGCTGGTCTGGGTATGGTCTTCCCTCACTGATCAGGAATAAAACCTGCTACAGGTTCATGGAGGTAACTGGTGGCTTTTGACTTCCTTACTCCAGAAGTATTTCTCTTGCTGGACAGTTGCAAACAGACAAGGCTTGATGTGCTTAGCATGGCCAGGCTGTCATCTGGTTAAACACTGACAGCAACAAAGACTTCTAGAGCTCAGCCATTCATGCAGTCCTCTTTCTTGTCAGCGTTAAAACAGTCATGAAACAGAAGGCACAATGCATCCAGTTCTTAAAGAAATGACTAAGTTGAAACAGATTAATCACCCCAAAGACGTTTACATTTCTTCCATTTCTGACACATTTGGGCCAAATATTGGAAAGCTTTCTAATTCAGTCTCTAGAGTACATACGCACACACGCAGGCTTGTACTTCCATACACACATAATTCATATTTCATGTACTTCAAAAATAAATACCAGAATCTGAAGCTTCTCCACACCTGGCTGGACTATGTAAAAACAAGTAATTCCAAACTGATCTTCATGTTTTAGTATCCTTGCCTTAACAAAGAGACACACTAAGCTTATTTTTGCTGGGTTCCTCTGTACCATTACAAGTTTCATTGACATCAAGACAACTTTCTTGAGCTCTGAAAACAAACTCACTCTGTCCCAAGCATCAGGTTTTCCAGCATACTAAAGAGAGGATAAATAAATAAATAAATAAAACCCATGCTTCTCAATAGCATTTGGTGATCAAAAAGTTTCTGCTCTACACACTTGCACATTGGGCTGCCATTTGCTTTCCATCCATGCAGCAGGCAGTGGCTGCTCTTACGTGAAGACCTGATGCAGTTTGACATGGTCTAGGTCAGTGACAGGAGCTGTGCAAGCCGGTCAATCAATCAGATTTAGGATAAACGTTTGGTTGTTGGTCATGCTGGTTCCTCCCCTGCCTCTCTTTCGCTTGTGGTAACACTCCTGCAGCTTTGAAGGTTTCAGCTGCTAACTGGAAGAGGTTCTTGGACTTCAGGCAGCATTTTGGGTAGGTTTTGAAAGTCTTCACAGTTAGGCAGGCCTGGGTTCATTAGCATGCACTCATGGTCTCATATTTTTTACTGCCTCTCTTCAGGGCTCATTTATTCCACTGAAATCAAACAGAAGAATTCCCCCAAGGCATCCTTGTCAGATATGAAGTGACTGGGCTACACAACACACTCTTTCCAGGTACTGCAGCAGGTACAGGAAGGCTTACAATGGTTTTCAGTGTCGTATCAATTCATTATCAAAGTGAAATTGATGAATATCCACTTTTGCTGAGTTAGAGAGACTCCTGATGGTTAATGAGCATGAATAAAACGTTATGCAAATTAGTGGCTGAGAAGGGAATTCTGGAACTGAACTTGAATATGAAATAGGTCATTAATACAATACATTTTAAACATCTGTTGATTGTTTCTAGTGTTACATTTGTGTTAAAAATGTCGATGTTAAGATTCAGGGAGAAGAATTCAAGATGGCCCTGCACTCATGCACACACCCTCTGAGCCCTGTGCCATGCTTGATGTAAGAAAGCAGGAGTCATTCTGGATGAACAAACAGGTCCCTACCCCTGGTGAAGAAACACAATTTATGGCCTAGATTGCTGTTTGTTCACCTGTTCAGGACACATCAGTATTGTGTGTGCCTAGCTGGCTGTGAAGAGCTCTTCATAAAATATGAATACTTCTTCCAGATACGGATGGTGCTTAACTTGGGTTTACTTTATGAACAGTTATAGGTTTCTATTATTATTTATAAGCCCATAGCAAGGGAAGCTTTTCTCTAATGCCCAAGAAGTGGCAGCTTCTTTCTTGCCAAGGACATACAGAAAAGAAGACACAGCAAGAGGAAGGCGAACAACAAACAAAGGATGTGTAGGCAAGGCAAACTCGATTTTCTGTAAGTTGTACAGGCCATCTAGGTGTTTAAAGACAATTAACATTGGAATGGATTTGGACTTTGTGGGTTGGTAGCATAAGGTACAGTCTGTGCAAGCCATAAAATGTACCTTACAACCCAGTCTGTCTGGGCTTCTGTGTATGATGGGAATGTTTAGGGGAGGGCTGGGGGAGCGGGTGGTGGGTTTTTTCCAAAGCTAGAGTGAGGAAAGCCAGAAGGTAAAACAGGGAAAACCCAGGTTCTTTGAAGACAATCTATGGCGCTCATAGCTGCCCCAAAGGGTCTCCAACACATCAGTTGGTCTCCAACACATCAGTTGGTCTCCAACACATCACAGGAGGAGTGGCAAGTTAACGTTTGGAGGGAGTGTGTCAATGGTCTTTAAAAATGAAAAAAGAATCCTGTGACAAAAAAACCCAGTGTCAGAATAACTGAAATGTTCCTTTGTAGGAAACAGGCATTAGGATACACAGACATACTCTCAGCCTTCACCTCCCCTGCAGCAGGATTAAGACCTTCCAGGAGGGCTAGGTCTGGGTAGGAAACAGTGATCATTACAGGGCATATTTTCAGTCCGGTTCTGCAAAGCAGCAGCCTTACAGTCCTGAAGATATTCAAAGGGAAGGGGAAAGGAGAGATTAAAGGAAGGAAATCTCTTTCCCACCTTCCTGCCCAATGGTTATTGAACTACCCGTACAAAGTGAAAAAGGTGCAAGAGGAGAAAAACAACCCATCTGCAGCAGCCAATAAACTGTGAGGAGGGCAATACACATGCAGGACACAGCACAGTGAGTTTCAAGCCATATTAGTTATACAAGCTTCAGATACTCCCTTTAAGAGTGACCACCAAAATCGTCTTATCTTCAGGTACTTTAGTAGAGGATATTTCTCTCTGGTTAGAAATTCTACCCTTCTGACAAAGTTTCAAATTCCATTAAGTACTTCCTACCATCTCATCAGAAAATTCTACACAAGCTCTACATAGGACGCTAAGGGAAGCCCCTTCATTCTCAGTCATTGTCCACAAAAAGGAAAATCAAACCAAGCCTCTTGCCGACAGCCAATAAAAGCTGGCACAAGTGGTCCATCCAATCCATGGTCTAGAGTTTTGGTCAGCAATATAAGAGCAAAATGCAGTGATCACTTCTGGTTGAGAAACATAACCAAGAACAACACAACTGAGGCAACAGTGAAAGAGACCAGGACATGCTTCTTTAGAGACACAGGCATGGAATGGGGATGACAGGAGAACTGTCGAAAAATTAAGGGAGGACAAAGGAAAGAGTACACCAGTTTACAGTTTCTGTTGAAGGGTTCTGCCTATCCCAGCCAGGCTCGGTGTAGTGTCTGCACTTGCTTCTTAGGTGTGAAACCTCAGTCACTGCCTGATGTAGGAGCTTTAACCCAATAGTTTGGTGCCTCAGGTGGTGCAATGTGCCAAAGCCTCCTGTCTCACAAAACAAGGACCATAAAACATGCCCTTTACCAGAGCAAGTCACAGGGCATAAAAATAGCAATGCAAATATTCAGGTTTTAGAGTCATCCAAGCAGAGGACTCAAGTTGTAGAGACCCTCATCAAAATCCAGGGCAGTGATCTCAAAGCCCTTATTCCAGGGGGCAAGAAAAGACAGTTACAGAGCTTCTTCATCCAGTGTGCATTGCAACCCTCTGGATTGAAACAGCAAGTTGGTATAAGGAACAAGTTATGGTGGGCAATGAAACCTGGAAGTCATGCAGCTTAACCACAGCCCAAGGCCTGGAGTTACCAAGACATCAGGCAGCCAAGAATCACCTAATTTCTTGAATAAGGACCCACAGCCCAGTTTCAATGATCCTTACCAGTTCCCTGTAGCTTTCATTCATTGCCTGCTCATAAGTGCTAGCAGCCACCTCAACAACTTCACCTCCACTCTGCAAACCACAGTGGTGGGCTACTATATTTATTATCCCATCACAATTAACCACCTCTGATTAGTTCAACTAATTACTGGGTGCTAGCAATTACTCACTGACAGGCCTCTTCAGAGCCTTTAATAGCTGTTCCCACAAGATCAAACAGGTGAAGGCCAAAAGAAGAAAGCAAAACAACTACACAAGTGGGAAATGAGGGAAAGAATTAAGAAATCCCTGAACAGACCCAGGTCCTTTGAGACCCAGAGGAGCAAACAGCCCAGCTAATTAGCATGTCTGTTGCCTTGCCAGCATGCATGGAAATTTTCCCTCCAGCCCTTTTTCTTGCAGAAGTTCACGATGTGGGATTCTTCCACAATACAAGAACAAGACAAGTTGCATTTGCACATTCTCGTTTCCACACTGCAATGACCCTCCGAAACATTAAATCATGTCTGGGTAATTTTATTTAGAGGGTGGATTTTGGATCCTAGGTCTCCACGTGGAGGGATTTTCTTTGCAGCTGACAGAAGATCTCTGACAATGGGAGGGATTAGGGGAGAATGAAAATGCTGACAAAAGGACAGCCTTAACTGATGGGTTACATGCTTCTTTTATGGATTTCAAAGGCAAAAAAACCTTAGGAGAATGCTCTACACGTTGTAATAGCAATTGTCTGTTTTCTGTTTCTGATCTGCCAACAGACCTGAATAGAAAATAAATTACTATACACTCATAGAAGTGATCTTGATCTGTATTAAATTCTACAGGGTGCAGAAAAAAGAAATATATAGAATTTTATCTGTTGCTTACAGAATGCTTTTACTGTTATTGCCACTGAATTTTATGGAATTTTCCTAAACAGGAAAGCATCCAAATAGTACCTTTTATTTCCAGGCGTGTCTTTTTGCACCTGTGGTGGGGTTTTCAGATGGCTGGTGAGGTCAGCTGAGGTGCCAGTATCATCTTTAACTATGGCTTAAGTCATTTTTATTTGAACACACTTGTCCATGGCTACCATGGACATGACAGTTTCTTCCTTGTGATGCAGGTGTTTGCTTTTCCCAGCTGTGTACTCAGCTTGCACAAGAGGAGGGCTGGTTACCGGCAAAGCATGGAAGTTTCTGAAGAGTGAAACAGTTAATTCTCTTTTCTCTGCCTTTTCTACCCCACCACCACCCCCCCCCATCCCCTTGCTTGCCTGCATGCTTCACTTCTGTGGCTATAGCACTTGAAAAATCATAGAATGGTTTGGGTTGGAATGGACCTTAAAGCTCATACAGTTCCACCCCCCTGTCATGGGAAGGGACACCTTCCAGTAGACCAGGTTGCTCAGTCGCATCCTGCCTCCAGACATCCTACTCCAAAGCCTATTGTCTTGAATGAAACTGACCTGACAGGCTTTAAGGGAGAATTTCAAGTTGTCCATTAAACAATTCTGTTGACTTCCAGGTGGCTTTTCAACCAGAAGGCAGCTAGCTACAGACAATATGGCAACAGATCCTGAAGCATCTCAGCATCCCAGAACCAGCTTCCAAGCACAGCTAACATTACCTAGAGGACTGTAATCCTGGGAAAGCTACTGGAGAGCCAGACATTAAGCAGCCTGACATCATATAATCTTGGTTCAGCACTTTTCTTCAGACATGATTTTCCAAAATGATGAATGATTGTTTTGCAAGTAATGGGTTTGCATTAGAAACACACATTATTTCCTGAATTGACACTCCAACCTGGAAAGGCTGTTGCCAGCACAGGGGGATGCGTCCAATACTTTGAGCCACAGGTGATGATGGGAGGACTGGAATGCTGATGTGGGAAGGGTTGTCTGAAGGAAGCTGGTGGAAAACATGACCCCCACACTGACAACAAGCTTCCTGAGCAGAACCCCTTGTCGCTGGGGGTGTGCATCAGCTTTTGGCGCCTGTGTGGAGTGGGGTGAGGTGAATCCTCCTCAAAGCCAACAAGTATAGACAGGATCTTCTGCAGACCAGAGATGGAAGAAACAGCTATCCCATGTGCACATGACATTATTACACAAGTGTACTCCTTGCTTGAGTGGGAAGGAACACAGAGCTGGCCGGGTGACCTCTCACACCCTGATAAACAGCATCATGCAGGTCTTTTCCCTTTTTGAAGAAAAACAAGGAGGGGGAGAGAGGGAGGGTATACAGCTAAAGCTAAATTGTCCCATAAAACATTTTACTACAACAAACCAATTAACATCTGACTCTGCTATAGAATCCAAACAATGCTAAAGCCTGCAAAATGCCTGCCTGAAAAGGCGATGCAAAACAATACAGTCACACAAAGAGCTCTTGCAGAGGCAGGAAGGGCCCCCATGCAGCTCCCCAGCTCAGCCACCGGGTGTTTTCTTGCTCATGCTAGCTACCCATGCTCAAAAGGCTCAGGAAAGGTGTTTTGTTTCAAGTACAATCTATCTGAAGGAAGTGTGCACTGCAGAACACAGGGCACGCAATGGCGTTCCCCTTCTGCAGGAATTACAAAAGCTCTCTGCCCTTGCAAATGAGAAATACTCCTCAGGTTCTGCCCCAAGGCACTTTCCACCCATGCACCACAGCAGGCTCAGCCGAAGGTTCCCTCCCATGCCGCTTGCGGGGAGGTGAGAAGGACATGGGGACCAGAGCAGCCAGCCATGCAGCCACCACCTGAACTCAGCCAAGCTGTTGCTAACTGTAGTTATCCATTTCTGCAGGTACATACAACTTACACATCTTACATTCTTCTACAGTACTGGATGGGTTTTCTAGACCTAATGAGATTATCATGTGAACTGGATTAGAGAAGGCTAAATTTTGACTCATATACTTTTGCTACTAAATTAAACTCTGGAAATCAGCTAAGGTTCAAGCAGCCAGGATCACCTCCAAGGTTAAATTTGCTACCTTTAGTCAGCTATAAGCAATACTTTTCCCTACAGACACACATAACGTTTGTCCTGGTGGTTCTTAGTTACCAGCTGGGTTTAAACCACGACAGTTTTTTTCCTTAAAACCCTTTTCATACCTTTTCACTTTCTTTTTCTGCCTGCCTTTTATGATCAGAGCTGCTAGAACATCTCCTTGCAGAAAGGCTTGGGGAGATCTTGAGAGCAACATCCCACAGGGTCAATTCCTGCACAGTCACCTCCAGCAGCAGAGGCAGAATTGCAGGTGGGCTCCAATACCTGGGGACCCAATGGGAAAGCAAAAGGAGCTGATGCACTGCCATCTCACCCACCCTCCAAAGTACGATAGGTTTCAGTGTCCCAGGCTAAAAGGTGAGCAGGGCTGGCATGTAGGAGCAGCAAGCCATGGACTGAGGAATGTGGGTGCAGGAACTTCCACGAGCAGTTGCTGTCAGAAAATCAACATCAGTAAGGAGCCTCCTGGGTGAGAAAGCACCAGACCAGTTTGTCAGTCAGAGGGTAACGACTGACAAAGGCAAGGTTCTTGCTGTGTCTTACAGTGGCCTTTTCTTTTCACCCACAAGCAGAAATTCTGGCTCTCCCACATTCACGAGACACGTCTTACAAAGCATTCTCCATGCTCAACCAGGCAGGCAGCAACACAGCAGTGCTCAGGTCCAGCCTAGCACCTCAGCTCCACCAAAAAGCAGCCACTGGCCACCATGGGTAGGTCAAGCAGCCCTGGACAGGGGCCCATTTTTAGGGCTGTGTGCCTGCATAAGGTGGGGCTCTATTGCTCAGAAGAAAGATGCACGCAAGGGAAGCCCCACTGCTCCTCTCCATCAGCTCCGACAAACAGGTGGCCACAGCATGAATATCCACGCTGTTCTGGGATGTTTAATATCAAACAGAGAAGGAATTAAGGTGCTTGGGTCTGTGACTGCTTTACACGTTAACTCTGGACAGGATGAAAACATTACCTGCTGGTTTTGCCTTTATAGCAATACTTGGCTTATTCTGTTCCCAAGCTTGTCTCCTGTGCAGTGTATTTATTTTGCTGATAAATATTTATGCTCCATGATTTTGATTTATATAAGGGGCTTAAATATTGTAAAGCTGGATATAACCAGCATGAAACAACATAAAACAAAGCACTAGTATCCCGAATGGGGTGGACTAAAAAGGCATGGCTCCTGTAGCAGCCAGATTTTACCCTGGAAATGTCCTCTTTCCCCTCTAGGAGTGGCACAAATTGGCAGCTTCCCCCTCTGCTTTACAGTTGAGATTCCCAAACTGTGTGTATCAAACAGGAGAGGTGTTTGCAGTATTGCCAAGGTTACTAGAGTGAAAACATTGCAAATGGCATTTGCATGATTGTACTTTCAAATCCTAACTTGTAGCAACAGTGCATTTTAAATGAAGGGGATTTATAACTCAAACCAGAACACTAATCATATTCTGGAGTAATAGGATTTATTTGTTGGTTGTTTGGTGGTTGCGGTTTTTTTTAAGCTCAGAGACAACAAGCGATGTTCATGAAAAGGGAGATGGCTGGGCTTAAACCCTACTCCAACAACATTTTGAAAGGATTAGAAAATAAACACGAATGTACTCCATTTTCAATATGCAGTTCAGAGCCTGTGTAGTCTTTAATGCTTCCCTGTTATGAGAACATCCTAAATTGCTAAGCAAGTTCAGACAATTGCCATTTTAAATGAAAAACTCAGATTAGCACAAAAAAGAAGGAGTCATCTAGGGATCAAGAATGGATGTTTAACAGCACCCAGCTGTTCTCCAGCTATGAAACTCCTTACCCAAAGCACACTGGGCATGTTATGAAGCAATGCTCAGTCCTCCTCCAAGACTAGTATTTACAGCCCAATATCTTGACCAACTAACGCTGGGAGCAGTTGCCATGTTCCCACGACACTGGATTTCTGGGATTGACTGTTAAGGTCCTGGGGCGCGTATCTTAGAGTCATGCAATATTTATGGGGAGAAAGAGCTCGTTTAGGCCGTAATTTAGGAGGCACACTAAATCTCATGGCTGTATCCTTACATGGAATAAATGGATTAAGTCAATATACGCCACCCAAAGAGTTTGATTTTAACCTCCATGCTCTGAATACACCAGGCTTATGGGAACAAGGTGTTCCATGGGGGATTAGAGGTTACCAGAAATAGTTCCAACAAATTCCCTGGGGTTTTTTTGCAAAAAAAGAATCTTTCCAGACATTTCTGAAATATCACTGTAAAACACACATTAAAGCCACCTTCTAGGGCTTATTTTAATATAACTGTTCTCAGTGGTGGTCTTTTAGGCTAACCTGTCAGACATGGAAAACCAAGAGTATTCATGTGGTCTGTTACTGCAGCAATCTGAAGAGATGATAAACTTCATGTGATCAGCGAGGACCTCATATAACACACACTAACATGGTCATTTACATCATATGATCATATACTTGCTGGTGACTGACTTTGGGCTAGTTAAAGGGGTGTCAAGAGAGACACCTAAAAACAGAACCTAAAATCTCTAGATATGCTTGGAAATTTTGGCCTTAAGTATGTTCATATACACACTGATTTTATGCAGTGTGTATGTGTATATATATATATGTATGTATGTATAATTTCACACACACATATACATACATCTATATATGAAAAAATTAATGTAAAATATGTCGCCCCGCAATCTGTCAAATAAAGCTGATATAATAAATATGTCACTCTATTTAACAACTGATGCTGAAGAGAACTAGGCAGAATGAAAGAAATCAAGACAGGGCTTAGTAAAAACACTGAGGAAGGCAGAAATTAAAGCAATCAATCACATTCTCATGGAACGTCTACACCACTAGAAATAATATTTTATTGTCTGCTATTGATTGGATGCCACTGAACAAAATTGCAGACAATGAATCTGGTGTTATAAACAAGAATCACAATAAGAATAACTTATTTCAAAGCCTTGGCCACACAATGGTTGTACTCTGCAGAGCCAGGCATGGAGAATCGGCCATCTACTTGCTCTGTCCCTGTAACCTAAGAAAAGATCCCTGCTTATTAACAATGGAAAGGTTTGCATGCAACAGTGCCTGAAATAAGGGCACGCTTCCCTTTTGCCTTCCTTTGCATTTTAAGCATGAACATTTAAAGCTCGCAAACTTCGGTAGGACTAGAGAGGACAAGGATACAAAAGAGAAGTGGCACTGGTTTTTCTCAAAAGGCAAAATGTCAGTTCAGGCAGGAGAAGGAGAACACATTGGTACAGTCCTGAGAAAAACCAAGGAAATTATGTTACATCAGAGAGCAAAGCCTGGTTGTGGTACCCAGCAGCCAGACCCAGGCAACTTTGTGGAAATGAGGAAATTTGTGTCTCTTCCCAGGTCCTTTGCCCTTGCTCGGGTGGGACACTGCCACCCTGACCTGTTCAGACACAAGGGAGACAGGTCAGAACTCAAGCTGAGCCTGATGGAGAGAACCAGGCACAGGACAAGTCATAAGATCACTGACCATGCTGATCACCGGTCTGAAAGATTCGCCTCCAGAAAGGACTAGTTGCTACAATACAGCAATATAGGAATAAGACCCATGGCTGACTCCCAAACACTTGGAACTGAGGGGAACTGAGGGGAACACTGTGCAACTGAGGGGAAGTCCTACTTCTTTCTCACCCTTCTAAAGTTCAGAGGATGATAAAATAGCACTACC
Source organism: Psittacus erithacus (assembly GCA_009867235.2). Lineage (NCBI taxonomy): Eukaryota > Metazoa > Chordata > Aves > Psittaciformes > Psittacidae > Psittacus > Psittacus erithacus. Next base: position 77,187 of record WYDI02022545.1, on the reverse strand, counting down.
AACACCTCTAGGTAAATCAAATGGGACAGTGTCTGGATGTTATATCCAGTCTCTAAAAAAAAAGTGGGCAAATATGAATGCAAAAGGCTGGATGAAGGAGCAAGCAGTCAGGCTACATCAGAGGACACATTTCCTCTTCCTGGGTTGTCTTATGATGCCACCAGGCTTACACATGTTAGCCTTTTACAGACACATGTGAATGGCATGAAAACACTGGGCTAAATCTATCCACAGTGCAAATTCATTGAGTTCCAGCAGATCTACACTGGGTTCTAATTTGGCTTAATATGTATAACTGAACATAATTCTAATTGACAGGTTTGATTACGCTTCACATCACTTCTGCTCTAATTTACCCACGTGAGGAGAGAAAGAAGTAGTACACAGACTGAAGTCTGGCTCCAAGGGTGATGGCAACAGGATAAAGAAGGGAAAACATCCATGGACCTGTGCACAATGGCCAGGGATGGAGGGGGAGGCATTTCCTCACTAAAGAAACAATTACCCTGCTGGTGTTCAGGAATCAGCTTGTTTCTAATTTACCATTATGCACCTTTGCCTACCTGACAGTTTTCTACCCACCTCTGCAATATCCAGTCTCTACTATTACTACAGATTTTATGGAGTGGGTGTCCCTGTAGGTATTTTGGGGGTAACACTGCTGCTTGGTATGCTTGAAGATCCATAAGAATCATGGAATGGTTTGAAACCTTAAAGATCTTCTATTTCCAATCCTCTGCCATTGGCAGGGACACCCTCCACTAGACCAGGTTGCTCAAAGCCCCAAACTGGCCCAGAACACTGACAGGGATGGAGCAGCCACAGCTTCTCTGGGCAACCTGTACCAGGGCCTCACCACCCTCACAGGGAAGAGTTTCTTCTTAATATCTAATCTAAGTCTACCCTCTTTTAGTTGTGAGGGAGGGTGTGTTTATACATGGGCAGGATTACAGTTTGGGGGATTTGAAGTTTATAATTACTTTCTCCCATCTGTCTCGTACACTCACCCTTCTCTTACAGACTCTTCATGTCTCACATTAGGAGGCAATTTCAAACCCACAGGGACCAACTGTGCCAGCTGGACCTTTCTGGGTAGGAGACATATTTCCAAGGGGATTCCAGTTGGTGTGGACAAGAGTCTGGTACACTGGACACATGCATCAACCAGTTTGGAAGGAAAAGCTCTTGCTCTAATGAATTATAATTACTTCAGAAAGGTGAGCCTAGACCCCCAGCAGGTTGGAAACAGCCTTGCAGGGCTGGGACTGCACGATAGTGTCCATGGACAGGTCCATGGATCTTGGTGAATTCATACTATTAATGCTTTGGGCCCAGAATGCCCAGCTGATAGCCCCAGGCTATAGGAAAAGCTAAGGAGGACAGACAGCATGCAAGGTGGTTACTAATGCTTCACTCCAAAACCTGCAGAGACTTGCTTCAGATCTGGGCCTGGGCAGTGTCTGGATGGATGCCTTTGATGAAAGGTTGAGAGCATGCTTGTGAAATGCGTGGTGGGACCAAGCTTGAAAGGGGCACAGGTGCTCCAGAAGGGAGGACCAGAATTCAGACAGACCATGACCTGAAATGCAACTATGTGAAAGAAGGAGGAAGGAAATCCAGAGAGGTGAGTTCAACCTCCTGCCTTGTGAAGGACATCTCTGGAGCACAAGCACAAGAGATGCTGGCAAGGGGAAAGGGCCACTGAGTCAGCAATGAGAGCAGCATCCCACCATAGCTGTGAGCTGTGCTAGCTGGAGAGGCTACACAGGGAGCATATTCAGGGACATTTCCTGTTACCAGGTCAAGGTACATCCCTCAGTCAACCCAATTTGCTGCTTGGTCACTGCTGAATTTCAAGAAGCAGCTCTGGCTTTGCGACCAAGCCAGCCAGCGCGTAAAAGGGCACCACACATCCATGGCACGGATTTTGAGGCGATCAGTGCTCTTCCACCTGGTTGGCAGCAAGGCTGTGAGCATGCAATGAGCATTTAGAGAGGTGGAAGGAGCCATCAAGATGTATAAAGACGGATCCGTCCAAACCTGTGCGCGGGAAGGCAGCGGCGTGGAGGAAAGCAATCTGGCACCCTCTAGCGTGATGCTCTGAGTAAAACTCATCCCTCCCGCACCCTTCGCTCTACCTCAGCAGCGTCTTTCCTCACAAGCACACAGGCCGTCCGTGCTCACAGGCTCAGTCTTATGAGCCCTCTTTAATTGCCATCCACTGTAACAAGACACAAACCTCATTAGCTGGAGCAGCAACACTTCACAGTAAGCCTGTCCATCCATTTGCATCCCAAGCCATTCTCTGTGTGCAAGCCTGATCTGTGGCACGTGCACAGCCCGGCAAAGATTTAAGAGAGATTTCCAAAGCTTTGGAGACGTGGCATGGCTGAGACCAAAGAAGTGCTGATGCCAAGATGCTGGGGCCACTATTACAAGCAGCACCGCAACTGTGGAGTTCAGCATGAAGGCAGACATGTCCCAGGGCACATGCTGGGAAACGAGATATGTTGCTGTTTGACAGCATCAAGCCAGGAGAGAGCAGATTCAGGTGCCTGCATGACATCTGGAGTGGGACATTTGTATTAAGAGAGACTGAGTTCCACCAAAACCAACCCCAAGAACCAGCCTGGCTCCAGCAGTGCAGACACAGCTACAGCTGCCCAAGAACATTTCACTTTTTACAACTTGGCTCTCAAGCCATTGGAAGGAAAGCAGCTTTCTCCCTTTTCTAATCCCCTTCACCATCCTCCAGTGAACTTTTGGGTAATGTATGCTGTGTCATCAGAGCAGTGCTGCTCCATGGATAGTAAACAGGCACCCACCTATTTCTCAGGATGACAGTTCACATTATCATTGAACCCAAGGGGCCAATGCAGAGCACAGGCCAGAGGAAATAATACACCCTCAATTTCCCCCAGGCCAGAGAGCACCTTCCCCTTGCAGGGTCTGGGACCACTTACACAAATGCTACTGAACAAAACTTCCTCCTCTTCCAAGGCTGTGCAAACAGAAGAGTTTTGGGGTCAGAGCATGCAGGCATGGGACAGCAGTTAGTGGCCTGGCCATCAGCACCTGGGATGGTGTCAGTGGGACAACTGTCCCAGCAGCAACTGGACTGCCAACCCTCAGAGGCAGGACAAGGCCAAGTCCCAAAAGGCTGTGATGGATATTGTGACTGGTGCTGCAAACACATTAATGTTTTTGTGTCCCTGGCAGCCCTGGAGAGCTGGCATCTGACCAACCTTCGTGACACTGAAGGTTACCCCTTCTTGTCATATAATTGCTGGCATTTTTACATGTCAGAGGTTTGTATGATCTGCATATAGTTTTGTGTTTGGTTTAGGGCAAGCTTGTCCCCTCAAAACAGTCTTCTACCCTCATGCCTCGTGCTCTTCCTTGCCATTTTAGTCCAATACCCAAGGACCCTGCACAAGTAGGGGGCAATCCAGGGCCATGTCTCCTGCACCACCTTTTACATCCCCAACTGCTCTCCTCCATGGTCTTTGCTCCTCTGCACTAGCCAGATATTCCCCATGAAAACCATCTGCTGGTAATGCAAGCCATGGATCTGGCTAAGCTCTGGGTAAAGCTGGAACCAATTTTACAAACCCCATCTCACAAGCAAGTTCGCCTCCTATAAATAAACACAAAACCTGGAACATTTGCCTGGCCCCTGAAACAAAAGGATTTTTTGCTACAGAGCTTAAATTTTTGTTGCTAGTTAGTGTAAGAGAGGGGGAAACATAAAATCACGGGCTGAGCCAGGATCTACGCAAGCTTTTGCAGGCAGCTCAGCCAGTGTATCCCCTTAATGACCTTTAAAACGCTTATTGCCTGTCATGCTAAATCGCATGGTCATATTGTGATGTAGATACATGTTCACAAAAGGCTGAGACCATCCGTGAGACAGATTACTCTCAATTAATATACATATTCTAGAAAGTGTGATTTTTCTCCCTTAAAGATATAAGATTCCTTCTTAAAATCAACTTTATTTTCAAACCATAGATTCACCAAAAATGAATACACTGAATCCAGCAAGCAAAAGTTATTAGAGTGGTGACTCAAGCCATGTTTAACACATTAGAGTTACGACCAGATCACCAGCCCCTATCAGAAGCAGGGCAGGAGGATAAACATTAAAGCAATTCCCTCACACAGGCATTTCCACTTGCAAACCACGGTTTCCTAGACATGTGCAATGCTTGAACCCTTTTGGTGAATCACGGAAAGATACAGCCTTGCCATAAGAACATTACAGAAGCTGTGCTTCATAGGACATCACTTTAAAAACGGGTCTTGGCAAAATGCAATGAGACTAAGTACTGCCCTCCTCGCTGCAAACCAGGCTGATGCTGCTCTGTATCTTGCCTGCCACAGCAGACGCCTAGGGAAGAGTAGCACATGACTCTGAATGTATAGCATTGGGTTATATTTTCTAGTTATGCACTTACAGAAGACACAAAAGGAAGATAAACAAGGACCCAAGCATCGCACTTGATCTACTTTTGTACAACAGTGCAACATCACATTTGTCCACGCCTACAGCTGCTCAGCACTACTGAAGCAGGAAAACTAATGCAATAATACCGAAAACAAATGAGACATCTTTCATCTTCCCCACACCCTTCCTAAAGTTTTGAATAAGAACCATTAAATGAAAGCTCTAGGTCAATCTATCCATCTCCCTTACTGTCAGAGAAATTGCATCAGGCACGGGCTCAGCCACAGGATCTCAGGAAGGTTTGGACAGGGATTGTGCTGGTGAGAACAGAGTGAAATCACTGACGAGAGAAACAGCCAGAGCTGTTGTAAAATTAAGGAGCTGAAACCAGCTATCATTTAGAAATAGACTAGACTGTTTCAGTTGGAAGAGACCTACAGCAATCATCCTGTCCAACTGTCTGACCGATTCAGAGCTGACCAATGGACATTGTCCAAACACCTCTTAAATACTGACAGGCTTGAGGCATTGACCACCTCTCTACAAATCCTGTTCCAGTGTTGGAACACTCTCCTGGCAAAAAAATGCTTCCTACTGTCCAGTCTGATCCTCCACTGGTGCAGCTTTGAACCATTCCCATATGTTCTATCACTGGATCTCAGGGAGAAGAGTGAAGCACCTCCACCTCCACCTCCTCCTCCCCTCATCAGGGGGCTGTAGAAGTCTGCAATGAAGTCTCCCCTCTTCCTTCTTTTCTCCAGAGTAAACAAGCCCCAGTTCCTTAGCTGCTTCTTATAGGACACTCCTTCCAGCCCTGTCACCAGCTTTGTTGCCCTCCCCTGGATGCATTCAAGTACCTTCATATCCTTCTTAAACAGTGGGGCCCAGCACTGCACACAGCACTGAAAGTGAGGGTGGACCAATGCTTGATACTGTGGGATAATCACCTCTTTTGACTTGCCAGGTGATGCTGTGTTTGATGCATCCAGGATGCAGTTTGCCCGGGCACACTGCTGACAACCAGCACTTCACTGTCCATACTTTTCAGGGGGGAAAAGAGATGAGTGCACAAGCTATGGCACATATCTGTGTTTATGCCATTAGGGAAAAAGCTTTAAAGTCAACGCATTGTTTCTTGGTTTACAATGATTAGTGAAACAGAGAGAGATTTTTCTCAATATCCCTATTACCTCATTCTTCTTGCTTGTTCTTTAGCTATTAGTTCAACTCAAACTTACCGTTAAATGTGCTCCCATCAATGCTGGTCAACAAAGCATTTAGGCATGTGCTTAACTCAAAGCAGATAACTAAGGTGCATTCAGCAAAACTCACCCATATGCCTCACTTTTTTTCTTTGAATAGGGGCCTTCCATCGTTTTAAAAGCTGTATTTCTTTTCAGCATAAAGCACTACAGCCACAAAAATCAATGCACTATGCTCCATCAGTGTGCATCTGTCACTCAGCTCACAGCATGGGAAAAAGAAGAGGCATGCTTAGAAAACACTCACCCAGTCCCCTTCCTTTAAGAACAGCCAAGAGTAAAAAGATGCGTAATTTAGCAGAGCAGTTTTATTTGTGTATCAGGTTATTTCAACCGTCAGCTAAGGTTATGTTCTTGTCTTCAGTTGCTGCTGGGTGTTGCTTCAAAGTCATTCTGAGTCACTGCTCTCCATCTTCATCTGCTGATGGGCCCCCTGGTACTGATGGAAACATAACTTCCCTTGACACGGATAACCTCCAATAAAGGAGTGACTTCCCTTTTGACATGATGATTAGAATAAATGAGGGGAGGTGTAAAGGAAGAAGAGGACCACAGCTCATGAAAGGCAAAGAAAACCGGTCACATCCTGCTCTCTGATTTTGTGGCATCAGATTCACTCCAAGCTATTTGCAAAGCAGCAAGAAACTCATTAGACTGCTGCTAGGGCTATTGATGGAAATGTAAATCTTTACCTACAGTACCTTATTCCACAGCAAATGAACAGCAGGCTGGGGAAAACCAGAAAGCTATAGTCTCGGGTCTGTGAGTTTGGCAGACTGAAGCATCATCTCTGCTTTTCAGATCTCATTCCAAAAAGAAAAACCCAAGGTCTGACTTCACTCAGATTTTCCATTAGTTGCATCAACACTGACTTTAAAGACATTCCTTCAGCTTTACATGAGCCTGAATAAGGTAAGGATCAGAGCCTGCATGTTCAGTAAATCAGCCTCAGCCCAGTGCAATATGAAAGGGCTGTGCTCAAAGGGATACAGTCTGGCTGGCACTTTGCAAGATCAAGGAAAGCCTTCCCCAGAGTCAAGCTGTTGTTTTGGCCTGTCACAGGACTTGCCAATGCCACTAATTCTTTCCATTATCTTCCATGGTCTTTGGATTAGGTTGTTTGTACTATATTCAGCTTTGGCTGGCCAAAGTGATACTTCATGAGATCATCTAGCTCAGAAACCAGGTAGAAGAGATGCAGAAAAATCCTGTCCTGGTCTTCCAAGAGGTCCTACTGAGACAATGACTAAGTCATTGCACTGGTCCCAGTAAGGCTACTTGCAACTAGATCAGACAGCCAGGGACTTCTGCTCTCTAAGAAAAAGCATTAACACCCACCATCTTGAGCCCCTCGGTAAGGTTTGCACTCACTGTCACATGCACATTTTCCACAGAGTGCCAAACATTGTCATTTACACCCATAAAAGCTGAATTCAGCACTCTTTCCATAAAACGGATCGTGAACCCTTAACACCACTTGCCTCTCCTTGGAATAATAAATTATGAGGACAAATGGCAGAATCATTATCAGTTTCAATATCCAGCCATAAATAGTCTTGTAAGAACACTCAAATGATGGTGTTTTATTGCATTAGATATCACTTGCCATTAATTACAGCATGAAACTTTTGTACTTTGATGAAAAGCATTTTAGCCAGCTCAGTTATAAATTTAAGAGTCTTAAAACAAAAGTCACCTCAAGTTGTGGATTTTTTTTCCTCTATAGATCTGAACACAAAATAGCATTTTTGACTTGGAATGACACAAAAGCAGGGTTTTATAAAAGCTGTTTTATTGTACACACATTCAGCTTTAGCGCTTACAGCAAACTAATAGTTCCCATGGCTATTTTTTTATGATAACATTGTTGGCAGATGGATTTCACTGCTACAGATACTTCATAGTTCATTTGGTTTAGTAGGGGTTTTCTCACTAATGATCAAGTGCTGTTGTGAATCAATGTGATCTAGTTTATGTTTCTGCCCTGTTTCCTTTGTTTGGATCATTTCTCCTTCCTTCTGTTGCTGTAACTCACCTCAGGACAGAAACGCAGCTGGCTGCAGGGTATCAACAGGAGCTGGTGGGCTCAGTCCCTAGGAAATCTGGGATACCCACAAAACCTCACATAGAGAAGTCAACCTCAGCTTAACTTCAGTGGGATGACCCACAGGAGTGATGCCGAGTTCTAAATTTTCACATAATTGTAGGATCAATCTTCAAATCTCCAGGCTGAAGGGATTAAGGTTGTGGCAATTTAAGTTGCTGCTGCTCCTGGGGAACAGGGTATCATGGCATTGATCACATTCTGCATTCGTTTGCAAAAGGGATTAAAGGGATTATTCCACTCCCACTCTGGGCATGGTAAATTTACAACCACTGCAGCCGCATCCCCAGACACCAGGATTCAGAGCCTCTGCTCAGGTAAACAGCATCTATTATTAAATCCAGAGGGATTGCTAACATCCATACATGAATGTACAGTTCCAAATCCAGATGCACAGCACCAGCTGTAGTGGCTCCCATAGATTTTTAAATAGACTTTGAGAAGACATTTTGCTTTACTTTCCCAAACCTCCAGGAGGAATTATGGGTGGCCCACTATTTAAATTATTCTCATGAGACCTTGGAGACCAAGGTTTGGTTCCTGTCCTGTCAGGGACACAGGGAAAACACCCAGCTTCCCAGAAATATGGTAGGAATCTTAACATTAGCCTCCTCCCAGTGACTGGAGACCTTCCACTACCATCACCACCTTTCAGAGATGTTAGAGAGCAGTCTCACAATGACATCAACCAGCTTCCTCAACACCCTCAAACACAGCCCATCTGGTCCCATGCACTCATGTATGACCATTTTGCTTCAGTAGTCCCTAAATTGATCCTCCATTTCTATAGGTAGTATCTATCTCCCCTAAATTATGCTACTAGATACAAAGGTAAAGAGAGTTGACAGCAGATCTTGCCAGTAATGACAAAAGCGAAGAGCACCTCAGCTTTTACCATGCCCTTTGTCACTAGGTTAGCCAACCCATTCAGCAGCAAATCAGTCTGCTCCTGTTTTCTCTTTTTTCGGTAATTTACTTTGAAATCCTTATTCTTGCCCTTCCCACCCCTCACCATTTTCATCTCCCTTTTGACTCTTTGAGTTTCATCCATGTTGGACCATATCTGAGGTCTGAGGACAAATGACATTTCCCAGGACTCATCAGCACCTGTAAAAACAGATGTCATTGTCGCTACCCAACTGTTACTTGAAATGGTGACCATTTGCTTTTTGACACAAAAGTGAGAAATAGAAGAACAGTCTAACTGCTCATTTAAGGCAGCCTGCTCTTTCCCTTCTGCTTAGCCAGTTAAAACCTCATTTGACAATCTGAGAGTTTAGCTCCCAGTGCTCTTGCTTAAAATTTAACAGATGGCCTCTAATAAGTAGATTGAAAAGTGCAAATAAGGTTAAAACGATTTTTCTTTATTGAATATCATTAACTTCAAGGCTGTCCACTTTAAAATGCTAATTAAACCTCACTTCCTTTTGCAGGCTTCTAGTGAAGAAAGATTGCCGCGGGGTAAATTCCTCTTGTTTGTAGAGGACTAGCCCAACAAACTGATAGCAAACGGGGGTATTATATATCCCAAGCTTAAGAATTAGAGTTGGAAGCTTTCCATTTATTTGTCCCTTCCATACTAGTTCCTTCCCACAAACCAAACACAGACAAGAAGGAAATTCAAAAGAGATCAAGTGTGAAACCCCACTCTGTCCACATGGCAAACAACAGCTTCTCTAAAGGTCACTACTAGTCCAAACTAAATGTGGTTTTCAGCACAGGATTTCTGATACCATGTTATAGCCTTGCAAAATGTCATGATGCAGGTATGGGGCTCTATATTCCTGGCCCCACACACAGAGTAAAATAGGTGCTTCAGCACCTCACCCCCATCTTACTCCAAATTCCCAGATCAAATTTATTCCCAATCAGTATGTGCCAGTTGCTTGTGTGCCAACATTGTTCTTTGGATTGAATAACTTTTCACCTGCTCTTTACACCCCTAACCTGAAGGGGTTTGATCAAGTGATGGGCTCACCTCACAGTTTCCACTTGCCAGGCAAAGCAAGCTAGGCTTTTAGTCTCCTCTTCTAGGACAGCCTTTCCTTTCCCCTGTTCAGTGTATCGGCCCTCTTCCTCACCTGATCCAGTTTTAATTCTTCATTCTTGAGCACGAGTGAGCAGATTTGCAAATCCCCTCCCAGGCTGGGTCTTACCAAAATCTTGCATGAGGAAGTGCTTGCCTCTCAACAAGAAAGGCACATAGGTAAGCTCAAGGATAACATTCACCTTCTTCATGGCCAGGTTGTACTCAGTTTCTAATCATTACAACTCAGCCTCCAAACAGCCTCATGTTCAACTAAAAGCAAGGGGTGCAAAGCAGCCAGCTTTTTAAACAGCTGCCTCAGGACAGCAGCACATCACCTGGAGCAGAGAGCTCTGGGTGCAACCTCTGCGTGGTAGGTCTGACCCCAGGTCCCAGTTTGTAGGCCAGTGCTGGGAGGCTGGAGGAAGCTAGAGAGTTTCTGTTATCTCCCATGATCCTGGGTTGCTGTAGAGGAAAAAAAGCCAGATACATCAGATCAGAAAAAAAGGGAGCCTGATTGAGTACCTGAGTCCCCTCACCAAGCAATTCACAGGTCCATATGCATTCTTCCTCCCACTCTAAACACATGATTTTCACTCATCTGAGAAAGTTAATACACTTTGACACTTAAAGATTCAGTGCATAAATTACAAATGCAGAACTTGATATAAATCACCTGCCCAGTCTCACCTCAGTGATTTCTCACAGAGGCAATCTGGCTCAACAACAGCAATCCTTACCCCAAAATACTCATACTATTGACAATTCAGCACTGCCTGTCCAGTAAATCGGAGTTACAGCAATGTTTCTGGGCCAAGAGAGAACAAAAAGAGTTTCTTGACATTTACTCTGGCCTTTACAGGAAGCAGTTGCCCCTTGGTGGCTCATCTCGTTTGCTGTGGAAGCCCATGAACAAATGAGGGCTGACTACCAATAGGCAGGGGCGGTTGTTAGCAACACTTGTTTAACCGGTCCATTTATAAAGCATGCCAAAACCACACACAACACAAATCCAAATGAAAAATATGTATTCACTGGGTAAACAGCAAAATGAGTCTCTGCTGAAAGGCTTCCGGGAGAGTCTGCTGTGCTGCAAACACAGTGAGATGGAGCAAACGAAAAACAATGCCCCTACCTTCTGAGCCAAGAGTCACACTGAAAAAAACACATTCACAGCAAGGGAGGTCTTGAAATGCAGCTTATTTGCTTATTCATTCAGTTGAACTGTCTGACTAAGTCACATATTGAATTAGCTGCATCCAGTGTCTTCCCTCTGCTTGAGCAGGCGTTTTTTCTAAGGGACAATAATAAGAGGGACCAGAATAATTAGGATAAGAAATGGAAATTTGGAAAACATATTGTTGACTTGCAACAGCATCTTTCTCGATCAAAAGGGTATTTCTGCTATATAAAACTGTCCTCAAGTAGGGCAGGAATCTTGTGTAGAAATGGTACCAGGAGTGACAGGAGAATGTCCCATCCTAACCTAACAATCTATGGCAGCAGTGTGAAGAGATGCTCTCAAGAGGCATAAGCTGTGACACTGAAGTTGTGTGAGAATCCTTTGCTTCTTGTTTTCTGCAACATATTTTATTTTAAGGTAAAAGTCCTCAGCTAAGAAGCAGCTCCGTTTCTGCTCTGTTTCTCTGTCTAAACCCTTCTGCTATGCAGCATGGCTTAGGCTATTTTTTTAAGAACTTCATCTTCCAATTCACCAGTCAGATCTTGAACAGAGTTAAGGTTTCACGAGGGTAGTGCATACATGTCAGTCAAAGAGTAAATATTGTCTCCAAACAGCAAGTTGAACAGACCTTTGTTTTCCTGCGCAATGCTTGTCTAAGTCTTAAGGGAGCTGTCTTTCACTCAACCAGGGTACTGAGCTTGCAGGCATAACACAAATGCCTGAAAGAGTCCAGCTCTAAGGGATAAACACAAGCAAGGGCATGCAACACAAGGACAAAAAGCAAGAATGTAAGTAACAAAGCTCCCAATCTATGTCTGCTGGATCCCTCCACGCAGGCATATGGAGAGGACTGTCTGAAGGAAGTTGGGGAGGTCAATCTCATGAATTTGACAGTAAAAACAGAGCAATCCTGGAACAAGAAAGCTTTCTTCGTTGTGCAGTGGTAACTGGGAACAAATCTTGTCTCCCACGTTGAGACCAGCTTTCAATCAAGTCTTCAGGAGTTTTGGCACAAGAAGTAAAACTGGCTTTTTCTGTCCTCCACACCACTGCCTTTCTACTCAGTAGAGAGAAATGGCTCACTCAAGAGAAAAGTCATCTGATCTGTTGTAGACATCTGTCATAAGATAAAATGAATAACAGAAAGAAGCTCCTCTCCCTTGTGGTGTTCTCTGATTATAAAAGGAGCCCATATGATAGCAGACACAGATGTCTACACTGGTCAGATGAATCCCACACCTGAGTGACCAAAGACTTCTGTCTGGCTGAAAAGAGAAACTACAACCAGATAGATGCATTACAGACTACTAAGGCACAACATACATACCAAATAAAAGCAGAGCTAATCAGAGCGTCTTAACAAATAACATATCACTAATAACTGTCATTAAAAATCTTAGAGCAAGAAATACTGTATGCAATTAAAAATATCCCCAGTTGTCCTAATGGGCAAGCTGACACATCAATGGATGAAGCAACTTAGCAAAAGGCTGAAATCAGCGATCATAGGAGTATCCATAAGCAGCAACAGCTGTTCCTTTACCTTTACATCTCAGGGATGTGCTTCAAGAATATTGAACAAAATCATCAAGTTCCCACAATGGCTGATACATATCCTGAAGTCTGGGATCACTGCAGAAGCATCATTTTATTTGTCAAGGCCAACTTTAAGAAGCAACAGAGAAGCAGAACAACAAGTAAAGCAAAATTACTCTTGGGGCTGGGTTTCAGGAGGAGACAAGTTCCCTTAGGGAAGTGTCATGTAAGAGAAGTTCTTAGCATCCCACAGAAGTGGAAACAGCTAACAAGGCAAATCGTGTACAAGAAAAGGTCATATGTGCTGCAGGAGAGGTAAAAAATGTTCCAAGGGGGAAAAAATAATCTACAAGTCATACATTTTGGTAATGTAAGCTTTGGTGACTCAAGGCTAAACCCCTTGAAATGCCTAACCAAAGACACTTGACCTAGGCTGTAATAAAAGCACAGAAGGTGTGCAGGGGCTGTAACTACTCTGAATATCCCAGTCAAAGATGTCCTACCCACACACTTCATAGACAAGCTCAGAAAAAAGCAGTTTGCCAGAAAAAATCATCCCAAGTTCTTTTACATTGCACATCACACTCTGATTTTGACCTGTACAGGATGAGTGTAAAGTAGCAACAAGGTAAGATCCTTTGGTGTAGGTATGATCTTGTACCAAACTTGCACAAGAGTAGAACACTACTAAAATTTCAAGCCACATAGAATCAGTCACCTTCAGAGAAGCTTCTTAAGGAAACGCTCCTTAGGGGATAGTGATTCCCTGGTATCTGAGTGAATGTCCACCCACCTGCTTTTCATCCTTAGCCATATGTTTGTTTTCAACCCAATTTAACATGAGGGTTGAGATCTCACAAAAATCAGAGAGTTTATATGAAAAATCAGCAGCTGAGGAGGAGAAAAATCCAAATATCACCTTTCTGTTAGGGAAAGGGTTATAATTTGGCTCCATATTCATAACAAGCACCAACAGCAGACAGTTTACTTCTCTTCCCTTAGCCCCTAACCTGAATACAGTAGCCTAGTGACTGAGGTAATAGAATTACAGATAAAACAAATTATTTGTTCAGAGTTCTGCTTTGGCTTTTTGTGGGTTTAGATACACATCCTTCACTGCACGACTCTGTGATCTGTGGTGGTAGCTGCAACTCCAAAGGAAAAGAAAACTGAAAAACAGAAAGGTCCCACTGGGATCACACATGGCAGCATTCAGCTCAATTACTTATTAAAGCACTGACAGAGTATAGACTTTTTTCAATACATTACTTATTCAATCAGAGCTCCAGCTCTCAAACTGATCCCTTAAGAAAAAGCAAACATTTTTCCCTGTTTGTTTCCAGCTGCATCACAAAAGACTTTAAAGACTTCAGGCTGCAATGAAAACTGTTTGCCTTTGGGACATGGTACACCAGGAGCTTGCGGGTGAATCCAGTGCAGCTCTGATTGATGGGTGAGGGCACAAGGCCATTGAACTAAGGAAGCCGCTTGGATTTTTCCATGTAACTCCATTGCCCATCTCCAACCTAGAGTGGCTTTACTTGTGCAAGACAGGAGCTGCACAGCAATGAACAACCTCCTTGCAGCAGTCAAGATGGTATCAATTTTTCAACAGGTTAGTTTAGACTGGGAATAGCTCAGCAGGTCTTTAAACACAGAAGCTAACCTTCCATCCAGACAAGATGGGGATGTCACGTTGTTCACCTTGAAGAACAGTAAGGTCACTTATGCGGAAGGGAGAGAATCAACCCCCATCAAATACATTGAGGTAGAAGACAGTGTCTTTCCTTTAGATTCCTGTTAGCTAAGACGCTAATTCAGTAACTACTCTACTCCAGACAACCAGAATAACATAAGGTAGGCAAGCTGGCAAAAAAAACCCAAATGATTTTGGAAACCAAAGGGCACCAGATCCTTCTATCACTGGGGGATGTGCACGAGAGCCTGTGGTTCCTTGGCAAGTTAATGTGCATTCCTGGAAAGACAAAAAGAAAAGAGTGGTGGGAGTTTTACAGCAACATTTCTTCAAAGGACCTTTCAAGAGGGAGATTTATTGTGTCTTATTCTGTCTGACACTAGTCAGTGAACATGTGCAACTTCGGAGAGCTGGAAAAAAAAGAGCTTGTCTATAAATTCTTATACACCAGACACCATTCCTCAGAGGCCAGCCCTAATAAACCCATCACCACAGCAACACTATAATTCAGTGGTGTTCAACTCCTGGCCCTTCGGAGCCATACATCTGAGTCTTTTCTCAGAGCCTCCTGCTCCAAGTATACGGTGCATCAGCTACCTTGAGGATACAGTGTTTTAACGCTAACATGGAGCAAGCACATCAGAGATCCCCACCCCAGCTCAAAAGAAAAGGACATGTATCTTTCCTCCTACCCAGAAAAGAGCTCAGGCCCAGAAAGTCATTAAACCATCTAAACACTCTACTAGCACCGCATAACACTTTGCTAGGAGCCAACTTATTATCTAGATTAATAGAATCACAGCATGGTTTGGGTTGGAAGAGACCTTAAAGATCATGTGGATCCAACCCTAGAAACCATCTGGAAGTGTTCTAACATGTGGTATGTGCTGGGAAATATAAGCTTTAACCTCCTTCGGCTGAGTAAGAAATTGACCCCTAGTCTCCCATTTCAGGGGCAAATAAAGCCACAAGGCTACAAGACACATCAGTCTTCTCATTCTGATAAGCCAAATGAGCTACTCAAGAAATTGTCAGCAAAACTGCACAAAGCTGAAACACCCCTCTGAATCCCTTCACTGTGTGGTTACCCTTGATGTCAAACCAGTAACCAGGCAGAACGAAAGACTAATGATGATGGTAATGCTGCTTAAACTAGTAGGCATTGTTTAAGTTGAATTACTGTATTCTGCTGTACCTTTCTACAGCCGGGCTCAATGACAAAGCAACTGCTGACAGTGGAGGCCTGTGAGAAGTATTATACATTTTAGCACTGTACCTTGGGACCTAGAATAATAAGCACATAAAAGAGATATATGTGTATTTCTAATGCTGCCTTTTAAAGCAATTGCTTAAAAGAAGCCTGCTTTAGAAACTCGGAAATGTAATTCTTGACCTTCCTGAGTAATCACGCTAATAACAAGGAAAGTTATAATTATTCAGTTGTGAACAAAAAGAAAAGGCACTGTTCATTCTTGCAAATGAAGCACATAAAAGGGAGAGCAAAGGGGGAACATGCCCATTTGCCTGCCACTCCAGAGGTGAATCATGGCAAGGGGTTCCCACCCTCATCACAGAGGTCAGGGAGGGACAGGGAGAGTGCTCCTGCGCCACTTTAATATGAAGAATACAAATCTGAGTCACCCAGCTCCATAATCCAGCTCTCAAATACTCAGTAGAGATCCTCTATTCCCTGCAATTCCCTGGCTTATTTCCTAGGCACATTTCTACAAGAAGGGAAGAAAGGCTTCATTCACTTTCATTAAATAAGTCTGGTTTATTCCCAGAAGAAATTTTATCCTAAGGGAAAGATACTGGCACTGCAGAATGGTGCAGTAAAACCTTCCCACCTGCACAGGGTGAACCAGGATGTTCACTCTAATTCTGTGACTTCCATGCATCTCTGTTGAAAAATGTCCTGGCTTGTATTTTCTCTTTAGATTTTCTCAGCTAGATGCTGCTTAATCTGGACTACAACATTTAAAGAGTAGCAACAGAGTAAGACAGCCACCAGTTCTGCTCAGTATCTCCAAGAAAGAAATGGGATATTAGTGATGCCAGAGCCCTATTTCTGCACTTGCACTCAGGACAACACAAAATGTTCCACAGCCATGACACCTGAAGGAGGAAAGGAAAAAGGAATAACCCTAAACCAGTGTGCTGATGAACTGATTCTGCTCTTTGAAACACGAAGGAAATGTGTAACACTTCCCACTTTTGATCCCTTATTTTCTTTTTTTACAGAACTGATGCCCAGTGAAACACTGTGCAATGGCATCTGTATCATAAGGCCTCTGTGCTATCCACAATTTATAAAATCCAACTATGTCATGTTTTATCACACAACGGACTTCCATAGTGTCAAGTAACAACAATCCACCTTCTATGAGGATCCCAGGGAGTCTTTAAAGACTTTAATCAGCCCTCACACCACAAATATCCCACATATTAAAGAAAGATGGAATTAAGTCAGTACACTTATGTTTTCTGTTGGTTTCATGGAGGCAGAGACACAAACATCGATGAGCTACAGATGTACAAAAAGATAGTCTCAAACAATTTAAGCAGAAGTTGTGGAATTAAGATACTGTGCTAGGACCTCATGCAGAGGCTGCCATGCTAAACACATGAAATCAAAGCTGACAGAGGTGGATAGAGTGATTTATCTATACAAGGAACTTGACATCCAGCTAAACAGCGAAGATGATGCAAAAAGTACCTAAGAAAAATTGAAGTCACAAACACACAGAGCAATATGATGCTTTTTTAATCAGGTTTTCAATCACAATGTAATATTTTCCACCAACACAAACACAGACACTTAAAAATTATTTGTCTACAAAGAGGAACAAAATCATTTAAACAACTCCAGTAAATTCTGAGCAAATCTTCTCTGATCTTCTCCTTGGGAGTCCACTCCAGCCAGCTCATAAATTTTGTTTGCTTCTATTTGGCAAGACAAGAGGAGGTTGGGTTGTAGATAACCTTCTGTTCAAGTTCAGCATATCTTTTCAGAAGTGGACGATAGAGCTAAATAGGAAAAAGAAATAAACATGTCTAGGTTGAAAAATTAGACTTCTAAGTCATGCCACAGTTAAAAAATCATCTTTAGACCTGAAAAATGCAGCATCTTCATAGGTATCTAAGGGTCTGTGTTTTTTTTCCCCCAGTTTGCTTAGGAAATGCTGCAGATTCTTCCTTCTTCAAATACCACAGTCAGTTTTACCATCTCCTTTGCAGATCCATTTTATGACACACACAAGTTCTTATTGTGACTGCATTCTTGCTATAAGCAGAAGTTATTACTTCCAGGGGAAGCAGCTCGGTTGAAGTCACCTGTCCTAGTCCGACATACCCCCCTCTGTAATAGCTGTCCTAATTACCCAGGCAGAAATCCTGTCCTTGTTTCCCTCCACTATCTCACAACAGATCAGTGCCTCTGTCCCATCCTCTTTGGCCTTGCTAATAAGTACACTGCCACCCTCTAGCACAGTCAAACACCACCGTCAGAAAAGAAAGGTCCTCCTTGGCTAATACGCTGACCAGATCATTCTAAAATACACTTCACGCTCCCTCTCCTGCCACTGTCATACTTCTGCATCTATTTGATATGGAAATATCAAATGCTCTCTTTCACACCTTCCACAGCCATGAATTTTCCCATCTACAGTCTGCTCCATGACCAGATTCATCAATCCCTGATACCATGCTCTGGAGGACAAATGGAGACAAAACTTCTTTCCACAACTAAACCAAGTATCTGAGTAGCTTTTTTGTATTTCATTAGCTAGAATTCTTCAGGAATTAACTGTTATAACCATAAAAAGAAGAATCAAAACCCCAGACTCAAATACACCCTATGCTTTTGGATATTGGCAAAATCCATGTAGGGATTTGTATCATTCATTACTGTTTTCTTTTTTTCTCCTTTGCTTCAAGTTCATCACAGGAGGCATCACAGAAGATGAGCTGCTAGTATGTGACCAGGTTACATAGCAGAAAGCCTGAACACAGCCTGGCCCTGCTGCTGGCTCCAACCTAAAACTGTGCTTCATCTACATCTTGGAGATACACCTCCTTCCTTATCTCCTCTTTCTGAACTGTCCATCTAATAAAATCAGTAGCTTGTCAAGCCATACCAGAACAGATTCATTCATTCACTAGCTTGAGCACAAAGAAGGGATGGCCAGGAGCCAGTGTGGGGTCTGGTACAGGCATAAGCAGTCCTTAAGAGGATGCCATAAGGTCATGCCGCAATGAATCCTAGGGGCCGCCAGTCTAGTCTACAAGCCCTGTGCACTGATGTTATTCATAATCAGGGCAGTCTAGCTTCTGGCTCCAGGTTCACAGAGGTTATAGAGCCATAATGAATCATACCTAGTAAACTGAATTACTGCTCTCATCAATAAGTGAGATCCAGCATTTAAGTGCAATTTAAGTGCATTTTATCTGTGTAATAGCCACAGCCAACAACTGTGTATGTATTTGCGTGAAAAACTCAGGAGGAAAATATTTCAAGTGTAAACTATGAGGCTGTAGGAAGAGATAAGAGTTGTTCTTGTTCAGTTTTATGTGCAGTCCTGCATCAGCCTCAGTGTCTGCAAGCTACACTTTCTCAGCTGAATTTTTTAAAAAATAAATAAATCACGCTGTTTGTTAATCTAGGAGAAAAAAAATCAGTGTCTTTCAGTTTTGTGTTTCAGTTAATGGCAAAATATCATTTCTGTGTTTCCCTCTTCCTGAATGAAGGTTTCAGTCTGACCAGTGAAACCTGGAAATACCTCTTCATACCCACGTCCACCTTCCACAAGGGCATGCGACAGAGACCTAATGGACAAATTCTGCAGAAGCCTGTTTAGATCAACTCCTTCCTATTACAATCAGATGTTACAGAAGTTGAAGTACATTTCCACAACAGATTAAATATATGAAGGGAAAGAAGAGAAGGAGCATCTACAGCAAAGGGAAAGAGACACTGTTTGTTAGCCAAGGCGTTATCATGACAGTTTTACTTATGGTGACTAGCGAGATGGTGCGAGATGGTGCGAGATGGTGCGAGATCCATTTCACAGTGACAGATTTGTAAGATTGACTAGTCTTACAGTATCTTTCACTGATTAAAACACAGAAAACTACTTGCTTTTTCTGCAACAGATTTGTTCAGTGACCCCAGGCAAGTTATTTAACATGTATGTGCCCCAACTCCTCTTCTCCCCAGGACAGCAATATGAGATCCATGAAGATCTCATATCTTATGCAGATCTCATATGCAGATTTATGGGGCTAGAAAATAAATGAACCCCTATTATGAAATGCCACTTGTCTCAGCATGGTATTTTTAACTAACAGCATGAGGGCCTTGAAAGCTCAATGAAGTGCATATATATATATATATATTCTAGTCATGTTCCCAAAGAGTATTATTGCTCCCATTTCTCTTAAATATGCACATCAGAGTACAAAAAATATTGACCAGGCAACTACAGCTATAACTGACAGTATCAGTGTGTCAAACAAAACCAGCACCTTTATTCACTGAATCATCTATAATCGAGCCTCTCCATTTCTTACTTTGCTATTCAGTAATCTGATAAACCCTAAGCACTTCTCAAGCAAAGATTCAGAACAACAAAACTGCATTGGTAAGTGAGCTCAGAGAAAACAGGCTCTGTATTACTTACCCAGCAGTATTTCTACAAAATACACAATAGCATATTTACTAGGAGGCTGGGAAGCATTATTGTTAATACATCATTCTAAATTAAAATGTGTCAAAATAAATGAACAACATCATTTACTGATACAGTTTCTTTTCCTGTTTATTGGACTTAAGCACTTAGCTTGCTAATTGACAAAATTCAGGCATTTGCAATAGGCTTCTTGGCCATTAGTGTAAATGAATGCTGCATTATGGACCGTCTGAAAGAAATGCAAACAAAAAATTAAGAGTATTCCTTGTACTCTATTCTTTTCCTTTGGGGTAAAAAGCAGTGCAGTTCAGAGGGCTAAGCCAAAGTCTTAAATTCTTCTTCCTCAGGGAATCTGGCTGTATTACCACCAGTACATCATGGCTGATAAGTGCAGCACTTCTATAAGCTTTTCACAAGTAGTATTTTACATGCCAGCTTGACACCAGATGAAGTTTGGGGCCAAAGCAAAGCAGCTCTCATGAAGTATGGAGAAGAAAAGCCCAGCTGCACTGACTGAGAATATGGCCTGAGAGTACACACAGCTGTGTCTGTGCAAAATGCTTCACTGTGTCTGTCACAACTGAGCTGCCTCTGCAGAACCTCGGGCAAATCCTCCTAAGCGATTCCAGGGGTCTTTATCTTGAGGCAATTACATAGATTTATTTTTATAATTGCGGCCCAAAGGGAATAAAGACCTCTCGATGCATAAAAACTCAAGAACATAAATTTCCTGTCTGTCATAGCCTCAAACCTAATGTATCAAACCATGATATTTAACAAAAGTAATTACATGTATCACAACATGAACCTTATTATTGTCCATAATTTAACTGTCCTTGCTATATTATGGCCTCTTCTCCTGCTTATCTCTGTAGGCTGCTCCACAACATCAGCAGTACTCAGATGGCTCTGCATTACTGTGATGGCTCCATTTACAAACACTAAACTTCTCTCCTGGGAAAATCTGGCCACACTCTGACAGTCCCACAAATAACTAAGAAAATGCCAGTGATAAATACTGCATTATAATAAGGAATAACTTAACCTGCCCTGCCTGGAAAACACATTCAAATAAACGTTACCTTGTGCTCTAGTGCAAATCAAATGTCATCCTCATACCACCTCTCACCATGGCACCAGCCTATGACTTGTTAAGTCAGCAAACAGACAACTTTTCTTGAGAAACTAACAAAAGAATCACTTCAAGTGAAATATGAGTTGCAGATTGTTGTCTTGCCTGTGTTGGCTCAACAGCAGAGTACAGGTTTCCGCATCTAGCAGTCTTATCTCAATATTGCAGAGACGATTGCTCTTCTGGCAGCTTGAATACTAGTTTCTTCACTACCAGCTCTTCAGCCTTCTGCTTCTTACAGGGTACCAGAGCAGTGCTTGGGACCAAAAGCAAAAACCAACAAAACCTGTTGTTTTTTCATTAGGGCTCTGAGCCATTGGTAACACTTGCTCTAAACTTCCCATTTCCTTTTTCCATTTGGTGTAGTTGATAATAGAGGAAATAAAATCCCTTGAAATATAAATACATGATGCCCAGGGAAGTTGTGACTGCTCCGTCCCTGGCAGTGTTCAAGGCCGGGCTGGAGAGAGCCTTAGATGGCACGGTCTAGTACAAGGTGTCCCTTCCCATGGCAGGGGGGTTGGAACTAGATGATCTTAAGGTCCTTTCCAAGCCTAACTATTCTATGATTCTGTGAATTCAACAGGGCTTTTACTTTTGTCCGGCCACTCTCTAAAAGCAAAACCAGTTACAAATTATTACAGCAAGCAATAATCCACATGGATCCCTCTATCTCCTGCAATGTTAGCCAATGCTTAGAACAAGTCAAAATTTACAAATTACAAAGGTGATGCTGGTGATTATCTAATTTTAATCTAACCAAGTACATTTAATCTACCCTGAACTGGTTAAAATTAATCAGCCTCTTACAAACACTTGCTACTTCTGATAGGTCCCTTTCTTTAAAAAAAACAAAACAAAACAACAAAACCAAACTCGAATTACTCAAGAGATTTGCCTAAGAAATCAAGAGTTACAGGTGTTTTATTTGGAAGTCATAGCAGTTGTTCACCTTTCTTAACACAGAAAGAATACTTGTAAAGCAGAAAGAATATGACAGTGTGCTGAAATACTCTGAAGACTCCTCCAAGGAACCATACCTACAACAGTTACTTTATTTACTTCAGATATTCATTCTGCAAGCCTATCTTAATCAGTTTAATAGGTTAAAAAAATATATTGGCTACACAAATCACCTTAATCAAACTCCCATCAATACCTATTATATTTTGGTGGTTGTATTATTATTACCTACTTTGCAGTAAATTAGCAACCTAAACCAATTCTGGAAAATAACCTCCCCCCTCAAAAATCTAACTCAACAAAAATATAATTATTTTAAATCAATAACTAAGTCATTATAACCTTCCTGGGTAATGGGGTCACTTCTATAAATCCCCCTACTTACAAGGCAATTTACCAAAGTCAAGAAAACTGGTTAGGTCTACATTTTCCCTTCTTGAATTTTTGCAGGATTAATACAACTCAGTAGAGTCAATAACGCGACCAAAAATACACATCCAGAGGTCGTGTGCTATGCCTTCTCCCTAAAAAACCCTACAGGACAATATCACAATAAATCTGACACTAGGCACATGGAATGTACAAGCACAAGTGATTCAACTCCAGATAATCATGTTCTCTCTCATGCTTTTTTGCTTAATTAACCCACTAGCCAACCATCTCTGTTTTAACAGATTACTAAAATAAATCTGAATTTTAATGCTGGCATAATAGATTCTTTCTGTCTGTAAAATATACTTATTGCTTAAGAATCTCGTGGTTATTTCTGGTCATGCTTAGCAGTTCTGATCAGTCTTTCTCCACGGGAGGGGGTGGAGAAGAGGCTCCAAAGAGATGAGATGACTCTTTAATTTTTGCTATTCTTAAAATAGGGAAGAAGGATTAACCCCCACAGATGGCTGACTTCAGCTACCCCAGTTGAGTAACTGACCAAAGACTATCACCACAGTGGCTCCCACCAGAATATCTTATGACAGAATTAACATTAGAAACAAGCTGAAGCGAGACCCCACACCCTGTAAATTCACTGTGAAATCAGGTTCAGCTCAGAGACTTGGGGTCATAGCCAGAGAGAGGGATTTACCCACTTTGAAATGGTCTCTTCGAGGCAGGATGGCCTGCTACAGGATGAAGTCACATGTTTGCCAGACAAGTTGGAGCTTATGTGACTTCAGTTTCCAATAACTACTAATTCATCACCCATCACAAGCTCTATGCTCCCCATTTTGAGACTTTATTCTATTTTACCTGCCCATCAGTTTAATTGAACCAGAAGAGTGGTTTTGTGTGCCCTGCCCTTCCTTTCTGAACTCACATTCATTATCACAAACGATCCCTCAGCAATCAAAGAAACACTTTTTGCATTTTTGGTTCCTGGAAACCCCTACTGCGTGCATAAGCCTTGGCAATGAAGAGTAAGCTACATCAAACTGTCGTGTTTGACCTTTTTCTATAGGAGGTTTTCCTCTCTCTAATGATCTAACACATGTTGTCTCCAACCTATACCAGGAAGAAAGGATGAAATCAGAGCAGATTGCTGTGTTATGACCTGTTTTTTCTCCACCCTGCCAAGATTTAGCTGTAGCTGTCCAAAAAATGTAGGAAAGTGGTCCGGGGAATTTCACATTGGTTAGCCAGACTCTTTCAGATGAGCTCCTCAGTGAGACAGAACTTAACCTCAGGACGACTTTGAAGTTTATAAAAAGAACTATCATTTAAGTGAAGGGCTCTAACCTCAACAGAATGAAATTGGATGGACAGGGAGATGCATCTCTGTGAAAAACAGAATCAAACTGACTCATCACATTATGAATTTTTACTGCACTGTTCATGCTAGCACACTGTATTACTGACAGGCCCTCTGGCTTTCTGCAGCTTCACAGCCATGAAACTAGCCAGGGAATCCACCGTCAACTGCAAAATTATAAGACAAGAAAGGAAAAAAAAAATGGTGTGGAATATGTAATTGCAAGAAGCTGCTTTTAATGGAATGAAGCTGGCAAGCTAAGCTAACGTGCAGGAACAGTTATTTCTTCACATGCTGTTTGGCCACTACTTTCTCTATCATTCAGTCTTATCTACTGGGGCAATAACTCACTGCTGTACATCATTTAAAACCAATAAAAAGATGTGCTATGAGAGCTAGGTCTAACCAAGTGGAAAAGGAGAAGAAAAGTATCGAGAGGGAGATAATTAACTCTTTTAGCTTCCAGGCCATTTTATGCAGACAGTAAAATAGAAAGAGGTAAATGAATTCCCCACTGATCTCCCCAGCTAGGTCAGCTTGGCCACTGCAGGGGTACAAGGGGCTTGCTGTTCTTGCAAGGCCCCTGTGAGTGACAGCTGTATTCCCTGCCCTTGAGGTTTTATAGCTGAAGCAGCACTGGGGGGTCAAAAGCAGGTCTCTGAGCACTCTCCAGCTCCACACAAGCCTGCCTGGCAGCTTTTCAGCAGACAGCATTTTTTGGGAGAACAGGGCAGCAGCATGAGGTCGAATCATACACCAGGGATCTGCTCCTGAAGTGTATTCCCTGCAGAAGGCTTCAGCTGCAGAACACACGACATAGGTCATTGCTGTTAATTATTTTATCTTTTAAAATGAGAGGGGAAGGTTGAGTAAATGAGATCAGATCTATCAAGTTTAAATTATTCAATGTCTTAATATTTCTGAAGGGGACTTCTATTTGATTACTGAGCTCCTCCATCTCAGTTAATAATTAAATAATATGCTGGCAGGCACAATGCAGCATGATCATTTCTATTATTACTCATGATGATATCTGGTGCTCCACTACACATGTAGCTGGGAGTTAGTAGTTTTGGCAGATCATTAATTTCCCAGTTTAAATAAAAGCTTTAAAACCTTGTTGCCTGTAGTTAGGGCACATCCAAATCTCATAAATGGAGAGTTTAAGGCTGCATTGATGTAAAAGTTTCTGCACAGCTGAAGACAGAGTTAGATTCACTTTTGGCTATTCAAACTTGTGTTCTCTAGTAATCTTGGTATATTGTATTGTTTATTTATTAGTGGACATAGAAGATGTTGTAAACTAAGGCTTTTGACACCTGATAGTGAGAGGCGCAGGGCTGCACTGGTCTTACAGGCGCTGGAACCACAGTTAGCAACAATGACTGTTTCTTTTGCTTTATCTTTGTGGTACCACAAAGCACAAGTTTCACCCTGAGATGAGCATGGTACTGAAGATGTGCCTACTGAATCCTCCCAGATGGTATGCTTTCCAACTGGGAACTACACATAAAGATATAGAATTGCTCTTTCACTGCTTAAGATCAGGAAGGATTTGTGGGGGATGTTTTCCAAGAGGCCAGAAAGCACTATCACCATGCTTTTTTCCATGCTGCTTGCTGCAAACTGTCAGTCAAGACTATTTTGTCAATATTGTCAGCTACAATCTGACTGACCTGTATCCAAATTCAACCTATTTTATAACTTTTTCTGTCCCTTAACGAACAGATTTTGCTCTCTGATCATACCTACTTAGAAAAATCAGCCTCACAGACCTGGATGGAGTGGTCAGATCATTGCATCATTACAGCACTAAAGATCTCTCCAAATCAAATTGATCTTTACAACAAAGAGCAAGAACTGTGTAACCAAATGTTTCTTAAGTTAATCTATTTTACTAGAAGAGTTAGTAAAACACTACGTTTTGAAGCAGACAGGAAATTAAAAGAAAAAAGGTGTTCCCAAGCTTGCTCACCTCCTCAGCCCCAGCAGCTGGTGTAACAGCCAATTTAGGCTCCGGTGCTAATTTCACGACATCAGCCAAGGACACATTTGTTTCAGCTACAAGCCCTGCAATGAGAATCACAACCTTGATCAATGCAAAAAGCACGATAAGGGACTGGCAAATTAATACATTATATTGATCTTCCCTGGTCAGGTCAGCATTCAGGACTGAAGGATAAATGGCAGAAGATCTTACATTCCTGTGCGCTAGCCCAGGAAATTGGGACTCTGTGACTGAGTTTTTGCCACTTACTCAATTTGTACCCTGGAGAATACGTAAGCAGCAGAAATACTTCTCAACAATATCAGTAATTATGGTTACAACAATACAGTAAACAGCAGTGAAAATACGTGGAAGCAAGAGATTCAAGGGCAAAATGTGACTAAACAAAAACAGGAAGAGAAATGAAAACACTGTCAAAAAAATATCCTGCAAATTATTAAATATATATAAGGAAGCAGAATAATAGGGGAGTTCTGGTACTACAGCATTTTGATTTGCAAGTGAATCGCAATTTCAGAAGTTCCATGTACACCTACTAAGTACCCCAGGCTAACTGTGGAACACCCTACTTGTACACAGTAATATTACTAAGAAACCCTTGCCATCAATATTTCATTTACATTAGCAAGTCTTCACTTTTACTCAATTCCTTTGCCTGGCCAAGAGTGAGTCAGCTGAAAGCATCAATCAAAAATGCCATTTAGAAACACACACTGCAAACCCCTGAGGCTTGGCTGGCAGAATATCTGAGCTAAGGAGTCCCTCCATCAGCATGGCATCTGAAATCTTCTCTCAGACGCTCTGTCAACCAAGCCTCAAGATTTCATATGCCAAACTGGCAGAGGGAATACTCATCTTCCATACACATGAAATATCTGTACAAACTTTAATGATAGATTCGCATTTTACACGCATTCATGGACAAGGAATTTGCCTGCAGCATTAGGTGCTAGGAAGCTTCTGCTGGCTTCTGAAGCAGTGGGCAAAGTTTGAGTAGAGAGAAAGAACAGTTTGGAAACTTGGCCCCCAAGCTGGAAAAATGGGCTTATTATGGCTTCAAACATACTGATAATCTAACAGGACTGTTTCTGCTGTCCTGCAAAAGCATACTTTGCTTGTCAAAACCCTTGTGTATTTTTTGGAAATAAACAGAAGAGCATGCTGAGTGTATTAAACACATCGACTCAAGTTTTTGCTGTGCGATTTTCTGTGCTGTTTTCAAATGCAAGAGAGCACGTAGTGTTCAGATGCTATAATGTGACAGCAGAATTCGCTTCTAAAATTAAAACCTGGCTGATTTATTCTGATGGCTGATGTTATCTTTTCCACGCTTGTTGCAATCCCATGATCTTACATGAATTTGTATTGAAGCTGTCCATGTCTTCAGGTCCAAATCCTAAAGACTCTAATCAAAAAACAAAGGCTAACAAAAGTCGACCTAAATAAGGACTTAAGAATTTGATACACATTCCTTGACTTGTTTAGTTGTAAAATATTAGGAACTGTTTTAAATATAGGAATAAAATCTCCTGCCCGGGATTCAACTCTTAAATGGCTGAGGGCCCGCCCATAGCATACATCTGCATGCATTAATAGATATAAGTTAATTAACACTTTAAATCTGGGACTTGGACTGTTGCATTACAATGAGTGATGTAGTACAGCCAGCAACCTAAGAGTATCCCAAGCTTTATGCTTTTATAAGAGAAAGCGCATGGAGCCCAGGACACCTTGCGTATCCTTCATCTTGACATTTAAAAGCTGGAAGATACATATAGGTTGAAAAACATTTACTTGGACAGCAGTATTCCTGGTTATGTCATCCCTGCCCTATCTGGTCTTCTTTGCTTGCACTGATCTTTTGTCTGGTTTGACATTTTAGCAACCCGGTTCACAGTCTGGTCCACAAAGCAAGGCAGCAAGCTACACCAGCACCTTCAGTTGGCCGTATTCTCCCAAGAGTGGTACATCAAGGTAGCCACTCAATACATTAAGGTCCTAGGCCTTCATCTGTAAGTACCAACAGTTTTCAGGCCCTATTCCTTGGCTCAAAAGCAGCCACCAGATTTGAATTATAAAATAAGTATTATTCTTGGGCCTGATCCAAGTGTACTAAGAGCAAAAACCCCTCTTTGACCTGAGTGACCTTCCAGTCAGATCCACACAGCTTTATTCTCCCCTCTTTTCAGTAATGTTAATCCCAAGTATTAGCCAACTGTAATTAAATGCCCAGACCACTCAGAAGTATCTCCTTACAGTCTTACCATGAATTGCTCTGTAAGCACTTCCTAAACAAGCAGAGTTGGTGGTATCAATAGTATACACTGGTGCATTGAACACGTCAGACAGGACCTGAGAAGTATCAAAGCATTGGTTATGTATGCCCATGAACAATAAGGGACAAGCAATCTGCTATCACTGCTCAAGAAAACAAATAACTACCATACACACCAGACAAGCACTTGAGTACCCAGGGAAAGAAGCACTGCAGGAAATTATGAGTCCTGAACTTGTCACGTAAGACAGTACTGGTAAATCTGAGCTAGAGTTGTAACTGCAGCCAGGAAATCAAGTCCCATTTCTCTCCAGATCTCTTTATTGCAAGTTCAGAGGAGTCTGGGTTCAAGCACTGCCTCCCTCACAAGCCCACACAACCAGCCCATGCCAAAGACTTACATCAAGGAGATGTAATCAAGTAGATCTGCTCAGGAATCCACAACTGGTGCCTGTTTTCTTCCATCACATTTATGGCTGAGCCAAGCAGGAAGGAAGGAGAGAGGAACCAGTCATGGGTCCTCAGTTCTTAATTTTGATCAAATGGAAGTTTCAGCAGAATGAAGGCCTTCTAAGCCTGTCTTCCTCACCTCTACCATTCCCATCATATTAGGGTTAGCAGGAAGAATGACATGGGAGCTGGTTACAGTCTACATTTACCAGGAATTTTCCTGTATTCAAGGGATCCTGAGCTATGAAGATGTACTGAAACACTTCTCAACTTGGCTTGAGCTATACAAAGAAAATTTTACAGGCAAAGAATTTGTTATGGTATCAGACACTAAAGATATTTGAACACACATTGTTCTGCACTGAAATAAATACCAGGCATTGTGCATTCACTGAGTACACATGCTCTTCCCCACAGTGTAGGTTTAGGAAAATAGATACAAAAGGGGAAAAATTAAAGACATATTTGGATAGGGACAGAGGAGGTTCAGTAACACTTTTCCAAAAATATTGTCAACAAACTCTATCCATTTTGGTTTCATCTTCTCTAGGATCGCGGGTGTCCCTCAGGCTGAGCGCTGTAAAGAAGCAGGTAACAATGCAGATTTAACTTGTGCTCGTTTTATTACTTTTGCCAAAGGGAACAAAGAATCACCCGATTTGCATCCAGACAATTAAGTCTATATAAAGCCAGAGTGCCCAGCAACCCAAACCTTTTGAATCAGTGATATACAACCCTGACCCAGGAATTCACAGCCCTACTGATCATGGGCTCCATGGCTTCATAAAAGTTGACTAAGAAATTCAATTCATGTATGCTACAGAAAAAAATAGCATGTGAGTTTTTTTAAAGGATTTTGTCTCTTTCTCTGAAAGTTTGTGGGGAACCTGCAAAACAAAACCTTTGAAAATCACCAATTATCATAGTATTAAACAAAGGTAGCTGGCTGCTCACTAGAATCCAATGAAAGCCAGAGATTATACATTTAAAACACTCTTCTGGTAAGATAGCCAGGTCAGTAATGTCTAACTTCACTTGCAAGCAAGTATTAAGCAGTACATGAGCTTCAATGCTAGAAGACAAATGGAAAATTAATCATCGTATCTATTAAGAAGCCCTCTGGAAATTATAAGGTCACAGAATGCTGGTTCCACTGCCCATCCTGCCAGCCAATACTACTGTAGTGTTTCAGCATATTCCCCATCTGCTTCTTCATCTCAACTCTAATAGGTGTTTCTTTTCTTAAGCTTGAATTGTACATTCCTTTGGTCAACACAGGTCTATTCTGCATCTCTGCAGAGTCTTATACAATGCAGCTCTATACCGAATGCTAATAAGTGCTCTAATACTACAAATAACAACTACCTTTTGTGTCACATCATTATAATGTTAAAATTATTCAAAGTTCATATATTCAGGAAGTCATTTGAAACTGTGGTATCTCCCATTAATAACTTTTAAAGAAACTGTTAGAGGTTTTACTGTTAAAAATATTTCAGTGTTTCATGCGGTCATTAATCAAGGACCACATCTGTTATAAAAAGCTTCCCAGAACCGCAGAGGAACTGCCCTACTATATTTTTTCTTTTTAACAGATTTTCCTAAGTTGCCTCCTTTGCAGTGTAAAATATAGGAGTTACTGAATGTTAATTAAATGATAGTCTTTTGTAGCCCTGGAACAAATTATCCAAAATTGACCATGATAAGGGTGGAAGCTGTTATTCTTCACACAACTTATATGGTTTCTGAGGTTCTGATTAAATTAAAAAGAAGGATCCAATTAACCAGTGATTGAATTAAGTGGATGACACTGTATTGATCATATTACTTTAAGACACTTCTAATGAGTTTTAAAAGCAGCTGTATTGCTACATGGGAAGAGCAAGCACCACAGCCACCACTCTCCCATCCCCATGATTTTTCAGCTGTGCTGCAGAATTACACGCTATAAGACCATTCTGTTCTCTATATTCCACAGCAAGGAGATACTCCTGGGACCTAAATTGGAAATACAGCTTTAAAAACAAACTCATCTATTAATCCAATCTCTTTCCTGACACATTCTTAGTAGAATTACCCCAGTAGGGACCAATGTTTTAAGCAATTAACCTATCAGTTAGTTTTCTAATGTCAAGTTCTTAAGCAAAATAACCAAAGTAGATGAAGAGAAGTGACATCTACGGCAAAACATGCCAAATTTGCTGTGTCCTAACCAGCTGTATAACCAATGGTTATACAAACATGTTTTAGATGCCTTAGGAGAAAGACAGCTTTTCACTCTTTGCTTTTCAACCTCCATTTAGTCCACCTGCGTTTTGCAGAGCAGATGACCTTTCTTTCATATGATTATTACTGTCAGAGTATGGTATTAGTTAAACCTGGCCTCTAGACTTTCTTTAGCTGATGGAAAGGGATTAGCATCTCCAGAAAACAATTCACCCTGTGCTGACTAACTCCAATGCCAGGACTTAGCCCAAGATTAAGATAGGTGCCTTTTGGCATAAATGTCTATCTCAAGGCTCAATGTTGGAACCTGTAGTCAAAGGAGAGCTTGTCAAGGCAGTCAGTGGAGTACAGAAAGCTCTCAGGTTCACTCAGAGGGAGACATCTGCATTTGGTAAGCTAAAACACCATCCAGTTTCTTTATAATGTAACTGGACTGGATCTCTCCTGACTATTACAGGATTGACAGATCATATACACAACATCGCAGATGACTGGATTTGGGCAAGATGAATCCCAATCCAGATGTCTAGTTCTGTGCTAGTAAAAGCCAGGTGAGAGGCCTCTTATTATGTGTCAGCAAGGCTTTGCCAAATCTCAACAGGTAGAAACAGAGAGCACCTGGTAGTCTGTTCTCAAAAAGATGGATGAATAATCTTAACCATGCCTGGATGTGCAGCAACAGCAGCAGAAGAGGAAGGTGGGAAGAGGGAGGATGGACTACGCAAAAGAATAGCCTCCCCGCAGTATGTGACATGATACTAATAAGTAACAAATACTCAGAACAGCAAGGGCAGGGTTTTGAGGTTTGTATGGGGGATTTTGTTTGTTTGAAGTGGAACTTTTTGAGTGTTCAACACCAGCATAACCACACTCCAGTTTAAACCCATAGTCCAACTTTGATCTGAATGACAAAAATTACAAACATCTCAAGAATTTGTATCAAGTCTCTTATTGATTTCTTTGCTGATTGATTTAAGTAATGAGACCGGGAAATCACACGGCTTCAGATACACTTGGCTAGTTCCGCGAATGTGTAAGAAGAACTTCAGATTAGCACTGGGCTAACAGTTTCCACACTAAACCTGAAGAAAAGCCCCAAAGACCTGCAGCAGACTCACAATCCCATTTCCACACATTCCTGTGCAGCTGAACTGATTTGGATTCAGTATATCAAAATAAAAATGAAGATGTAACTGCGAGTTAAAGCGAAGTATTTAATTTTCTTCTTACCTGCAAGATCTTTTTATTGTGTGATGCACCACCAGTAGCCAAAATCCTTGTTCTGGGCACTGCAATGTAATACAACATATAGATCAGATTGAAAGAGCATATTGTCAAGATTTGTACTACTGAACGAAGCAATGAGAACAAGGAGGGGCGAGTCAGACAGTCTGGGCTCTCTCCCTCTGCCTCTGATTTACCTTCTGTAAAAAAGGAGATAAGACTAATTACCCACCTTTCCAAGGCACATTAGAACACTTCCTGAGAAGAGGCAACATAAATATTGCAGATCTATTATTATTATAGTGCTATCAAAGTCAAGGAGATTTACAAAAGAGATATACAGTAAGAAAGGCAGAGTGTTATCATACTACAGCTCTGGTTTGAGGTCAGATTGGTTTGGCTCACAGCTGTACATATACAAACTGACAGATAACCTTTAAAATCAGCAATATTTTTAAACTTATCTCCATGTGACGTTCACAGCCAGAGCTCACTAAATCTGGGCAATCCCTATCTGCCTGACTGACATGGAAGTGTGTCGAAAGGTAATTAGAAATGGTCTAAGTCACTTCAATAAAATTTAAAGTATCTGAATCTTCATCCAGTGCGAACCCACTGGATGGGATGTTAAAAATAAATTATCCTGCATTCTTTAGTCTCTAAAGAAACCCTCCTTTCCTTCTCACATTCCTGAACGTCTGTCCTGTGCCTCATCATTTATTTGCGTACATGCTCCTCTGGAGCACAGAATGTGATAAGCCATACATTTATCCATAACTGCACTTCAGCAAGGCATTATGAATGCAAGTAGTCCAAATGATCTCACTGAAATTCTTTAAAGGCTTAAAACAAAGTACATGCATAAATACTTTGATACCGTACATTAAAAAAAAAATAAATCTAAACAATTAACCTGATTTATGACAATAGGAAATGATACCATCATGTATACCCTCCCAAAAGCGGAATCTTACTGTGGTTATTGTTTTGTTATCTTAATCGCCTTTTTAATAAAAGTTAATTTATTTCTCACAAGGCAAAGTTGGTCAACTTATACTGATGCCCTAAATAACTCATTGTCATTTATCCTTTTAAGTATCTTAATGAGAAAAACCTTGAAGACAGAATTGGAAATAAAAAAAAGATGCAGCTCACTATGCCAGATCTAGACACAGAGCTAGGTGCTCAGGTGGAGTCTAAGACCCAGACAAAGCCTTGCATGGGGGACCCTATTTTACTGATAAATTTAATTTTATTTTCCTCTTTGGAGAATATTCAGTGATGCACAAATTGGGTTTTAAAAGCCATTAGGATCTCTGTCAATGTCAGTAAACAAATAAAACAAACAGCAGAGTGATTCCTCAGGGAAAACAAGTTTCAATTATGCCAACACAGAGTGACAGATCCCTGCCAAGATTATCACAACAACATAATAGGACAGAAACCAGTGAAAAATAACTAGTAAGCCTCTGTTCCTAGAAACCAAACTGAACTCTAAATGATTTGCTTAGTAGTTGCAATTCTGTCTTGCTAAACTTTGTTGTGAATACAAATTCTTGCAGAATTTGGTATCCAACATGAAAACACCACATTTCAGAGACAGCCAGCAAGGCAAAATGAGAAACAAACATGTTCACTGCACTCACAGCAGCTAAAATGGAAGAATAAGGCTTGTTTGTGCTTCTCTGCCTCTGCAAAGGGCTTCATAAACTGCTAGGCTATCACCATCAGGAAAGAAGGGTGGACAATATGTAAGTGGTAAAGCCAAACAGCAACCACTCCTGTGAAAACTGCTAAGATATGTTAGCTCAGCTGCTTCTTAGGCTTCCACCTGTATGCCAGCTCTCTCTGTTTTAGGGCTTCTGCTCCACAGCTTTCCAAATGTTTCAGAGCTCTGTCATTATATATTGCCACCTGCTTGCACTGAGGTCAGCAGGGCTGATTCATGCCTTCTACCTTACTCCAGTGGCCCTGTAACAGACAACATGCTTGCTTTGGGAATCAAGGACTGGACAGGAGACTTACTCCTTGCTAGGCCAGAAAATTCAAGTTTTGGCTATGTTATCAATTTATGCCATAACTATAACAGATCTCAAGTCTAAAAATGTTTAACACCCTGATTACCTGCTCACCCATCTTAATCCAGACTAATTCTTTCATAGAAAAATGCTAAAAATGATTTCAGTATGTAGCTAACCTACATGATAAAATAAATTAACTTAATTTGCACTGCAAAGTTTGTAATGTTGGACATCTCAAGTTCTAAATTGGATCAGTTCATGAATACACACACACACAGAGTAAAAAACCCAACAAAATCCTATGCTGAAGCTACATGAACGACAAAGCCATTCATTCTCCTCCATTTCAAATAATTAGGCTCACTTCACCAAAGCATATCCCAGTAGGCAGCAGCCCAGTGAACTTTAACCATCACTGCCTGACAACAGAATCTGACTTCTCAGCCAGTGGGACTGATCCATCCAGGACATGTGGAAGAGTGCTCTTAGGTGAAGCCAGTGTACCAGAGCAGAGACAACAGCTTTCCTGGTTGAGTTTCAGTTACTTCTTACAGATGAGGAATAGGTCGCAAAAGAACTTACTTGAATTTGCTGAATTTTAGGTCTACCTTTTACTTCAATCTCTCTGCGGAGAGTGAGGAAAATGCATTGATCACTGATTCCAGGGGTTGTCTTTATAATGCCAATACTATGTGCTTTACTGAAGGGTAGACATTTGCTCCGAGATGTGTAATTGGATACATCTCATAAATAAATAAATAAAGCCCATCATTTATGTATACAGGGGCATTAACAAAGACATCGTTCATCCATCACTAGCAGTGTTCTCAGCCAGCTGTGTTTGAATCTGTCAGGAGCTACCATCTATCCCCTAGGGCAGTGCACAGAAAATACAGTGTTATTAAAAAAAAATAAACAACTGTAGCAAACATAATTCATGAATTCAATTTTCTGACAGTTGACTCAGATTTAAACATCTTTTAATTAAAAGCTCCCTGCACAGTACCTAACCAACAAGTTTATTTCCTTCCTATTTAAAAACTAATGATTTTTAGAGAGCTGATAGAGAATTTTAACCGTACCTGGAAAGCGCTCACAGCTGCACATGGCAGTGTCATCCTGCAATATACACATCTTCTACAGATCTATTACCTGCTGTGGAACATGGCTACTGATCTAATAAAACTCTGTGAAAATAAGAATTCCCACTGGACAGGAGGAGTAGGGAAGATCCAAGTAATGATGTTCACTTATGTGGGAAGACTGAGCAAAAGGCTCTTTTTCACACAAGGCTGAGTTGTCACCCATTCTATGTATGTTACTGCTCACACAACAATCCCCATTTTGCCTTTCACAGAGATCCAGCAAGAAATGAGTGACTGAGAATTAAAGTTCATCTCCTGACTAGTTTTTAGCCAAAATATTGCTTTCATTGAAAGGCACATGGGGGGAAAAAAAAAATCTGCCACTGAGAAATTACTGCTCTTTATGTTCAGACATTGAGCGTGGTCCCAAAAAGATTGAAGTCCTGCATCACCATACATTTAGAAGCACAGAATTGATGTCTTCCCAGGAAAGAAAGCAGTTTAAGCAGATTACGACAAAAAGCAGGGGCAAAACCAAAGAGTTTAGGAAGTGCAGACTCAAACAGCATTGCCCAAGTGGATTCAGCAGGTAAGACAGTGGAACCAGTAACACGGGGCAAGTGTCCCTTGAGCAGTCGAACATCCCCTCTAATGGTCTTGGCACAAACCCATAGCTATTAAGGAAAATAATCACATAAGCAAACTCACATCAATCAGAAGGTTAGTGCCGATAATTAGCACCAAAAGTCTGCTGCCACATCATTTGTGCAAGGAGACTGGAGGCAGAAATTCAGCCTCCTGTACCACCAGGAGCAGGGTCAGATCAGATTGCTAACGGGTCCAGATGCTGAAACTGATGGGATGACTCCTGACCTCAGGACTTTTGCATCTGGCTGTATTTCAACTGGACAGCAACAACGCATCTGTGTCAGTCCAGAATTTTGCTGGCTCATGCGCTGCAAAGTCCAAAAGCAGAGTTTGACCTTCCATTTTGCCAGTGAAAATATTCAACTTTGTCATCTAAATTTCCAGTGCCGCTCACAGCCGTGGTTTGTACCCCAAACTCCAGGCACTCACTGACATTCAAAACTCCTAAAAGATATTTCCAAAGCTTCATCCAAACAGCTTCATAACATCTTTCTCATCACAACTGAATCCATAAATAAAACAGAACAATAGAACAGGCATTCAAAAAGCAGCTGATTATGTGCATGAACCCACGCCAGCTATAAGCATGATTGCGAATAACTGCAATTTACAATTTGCAAGCAACAAGAAAAGTATCAGCCCCTCCTTTATTTCTCTGATTATCTCCAAACACTATAATTTCAAAAAAAAGTATCTTCTAGCTTTTCATTCAAGAAAAACAAAACAGAAATGTATGATTATTTTTTTCCTATTTAGAAAACAAATACTCCAAAATCATCCTACTTGCACATTAGCTTTTCCAAAATTCATGCTAATCTTTCTTATTCATATAAAGCTTGTGAAATTAAACTCCCGCTATAGTAAAAGGTTTTTCATCTATACCCTTTTAAAATATGAAAACATACAAGGTCCTGAGCGCCCTTTCTGTCCCAGTGAGGCCTAGGACTGGGTCCAAAGGCACTTGTTTCTCTGCCTCCTTGTGCTGTATCACTTATGACATCTCCAAGTATTTTACAGCAGAGGAAAAAAGACTGCCACAAACCAGCCTTCAGCATGTTAGACAATATCTACCTGATTGAGGCAAAAGTGACATAAACTGGGACACACTCTTTTTTTTCTCTTTTTCATTTAGACCAATACAACCACCAAGCAAACAAATTAAAAGCCAAATACTGAAACCAAATACTCAAATACAGCCACTCTTCCAACTGTAAAAACAATACAGTAATTCATAAAAGCTATTAAAAACTATTTTTAGAAGTGTTTCTGACTTTCACTTTGAAGCATGAGCCAATTTATTACAGAGAAAAGCAAGCCGTATTTGCCATAGATTGGCTGGTTTCTTGCTTATAAGCAAAGATGCTTTCATATTTTGTAACATGCTTTAATTTCACTGAGGGTTTCAATTGCTCAAATGTATGAGAAATTTTCCAGACACAGAGTGTATTCTTATTTTTTAAATGCAGTGCCTGAGGAAGAAAAACAACTTTTAAGGACAGAATTGATCATCAGCCTCTAAGGCTGCTGTAGCAGAGCTACTATCATATCAGCTGTAATTCAACAGGGGGAAAAAGCTTCAGTTTTCTCAGCAGCAATGACAAACATGCCTAATATTCTCAACATTTATGCTACTTACACAGATAAAGTCTGTACAATGATATAGGGGAGAACAAGCATGATTCTTCTTGCTCACACTGCTCTAAGGCAAGAATAATACCACTAAAATGAGTAGATACTTACACCCCTAAGTAAAACAGATTAGGATTGGTATCCATAGTCAAACCTTATACGCTACTGATAGCCTAGGTCACCTTATGTCCTCAGGCAACTTCTAACAGCAGAAATTGTTCTTCATGAGGATGCCAAATTTGGCTTTCCTAAGCCCTTGCTTCAATAAACACAAAACCTCGTATTTTGCAGCCTGAAGCTTAAAGACACCAAATTGCCTCATTCTGAAAATTCTCTTAGTCTAGATCACGTCAGATATGAATTTAAAATTTAACATTGACTCAGGCTTTCCCCTTTCTGATGGATTTCAGAAAAAAATTCACATAGAAAAAAATGTACATAAATTCCCCCTTAACAGCACCTTAAATTATTGCAGATCACCTGAAAAATGCACACAGATGTACTATAGGAAACAAAATCTACTCAAGATACAACTTCACTGACAATTCAACTTCATTGTCTTCTGCAGAGCTATACAGCAAGGAAAACTTTGGAACATGAATGGTAAAGACTTACTTGGGAACAAGCAGATCAATAGTCATAACACTGCTAAAACACATACATTGACACACTCACAAAACCTCTGAAATATTTGCCCTTCTCGTAGAAATACTGCAGAGCTGCAATTGCTTATCAATTCGCTGGGATTTTCTTTTTTGTTGAGACATAGACCTCTATTTGACAGAATATTTTGATGAAGCCTGGGATAAATATCAATGGTAATATATAAAGAAATTCTACAACTCAGCACTGGAGTTTACAACAAAGGAGGAGGAGAGGGAAGCAGGGCAGGGAGGGGGAACATCAGATTCAGATCAAAAGCTTTTGTAGATAAAGGCTGAATATTTATTTTTCCAAAATATTCCTGTGAAAGCTTTTAAAGAAAAGAGATGGAAGACAAATTAGAGGAAGCACTTAAAATCTGTTTGGCCAAGACTGAAAGTGTACTTGGGGAAAAGTCCTCTCCTGAAGACACTATTACTAAACTCTTGCTACCTCTAACTTGTGTAAATTCTTGGTTCAGAATTAATTCCTCAAAGATAAAAATTAAGTAATATATTTAACAAACTGTTAAGTTAAAATAGGTTCATGTACCAATGGAACTGGCTTATATCATGTTTATTGTTTATTTTTTGGCTACTCAAAGTTTTCTTCTTTTGTTACACAGCTTGGTTATGGCAAGAACTATAAAACTTAGACATAATGTGTGTTGGGGAAAAATTATCACAAAAGCCATTCAGCAGTTCTCCAAACAACCATAAAGCAGCAAAGGCTCCAAGTAAAGGCTCCAGCTTTGATTTACTCCATGCTTCCACAATTATTCAGAGACTCCTGGCAACACCACTCCCTTCACCCTCCACTTCAGAATTCCTGTCATCTAGTGAATAAACATAAAATCTGGAACCAATGTAACAAATCAACTGACTTTCAAAAAATATTCTAAAGCAGGTGACCAGTCTAAAAATAAAACTGAGCATCTGAAACCTAGCCATCACATCCAGCTATGTAACAACCATGTACAGAAAGCTCCAAAAACATAAAAAGTCAGAATGGACCATCTGCTTAAACAATATCACACAACTTCCAGACCGTCCCGGATCCCACTATCCAGCCTTGCTCTGTATTCACTGAACTACAGTAATTTGAAGAAGACACAGAACGTTAGCTGAAGGACTCAAAGTGACAAAGAATTTACTGCAACTACTGACTGGTTTCATGTTTAATACCTTTAAACATTTGCAGTTTTCCCAAAATTTAGGTTTTTATTCTTTAAAATTCTAGCTACTTGATCTTTCTGGCTTTAGCCTTCCAGTTAAAATATTACTATAGAACTGAGTTTCTCCTTTATGTGTTGGCACTTACAGACCACAATTAAATTGCTTCTTGCCTTTCTTTTTGATAAGCTAAGGATATTAAGTACTGGTTGTCATTAAAAGCCATAATTTTAAAACCACAAACCACTGATGCTTAGTGCTGCTGGTATACTACCAGTGCCTAGCAGAAATATCTTCACCACTGAAACCTCTATTAGAAAAGAGCAGAGTTGGTAAAAGCATTAAAAATGCCTAGCCTAGCGGTATCTGACACTGCTTATTGTCAATTTGCCTATCCAAATATTTAATAATAAAGTACCAGTTTATAAAAACTCCTGATAAATCACAGAGAACCTTACAGAATCATCATAGTATAGTTTGGGTTGGAAGAGAACTTAAAGCTCATTCCATTCCAGTCCTGACACTTTCCACTAGGCCAGGTTGCTCAAAGCCCCATCCAACCTAGCCTTCAACCCTGCCAGGGATGGGGCAGCCACAGTTTCTCTGAGCGAGCTGTGCCAGTGCCTCAACACCCTCATGGTGAAGAATTTCTTCCTAATATCTAATCTAAATCTCTTTCAGTTTAAAGCCATTCCCCCTTGTCTTGTCCCTACTTGCTATTATAAACCTTGCACTAGAAAACTGCATGGCTTCTTGAGAGAATGCTCCCTCTTTGAAGGTCTGTAGCTCCAACAGACAGATGCTCTGTGGAGCCCTGCGGTAGAAGGTCAGGTGTCCTGCAGTACCCATCACAGGGAGCCCAAGGGTTTAGGAGGGATCTCTGCACTGAGCTACATATCAGTGCCTCTGGGAAGCCTGGAAATGTGAACTTACAATTCCCGCTCTTCAGTTCCCAGGACTGGAGGTGAGACACTCACCCAAAGTCAGGAGCAAGATGCTCCCAGAAATCGATTTTAAAAATAAGTAAGTTCACTGCTACCATAGCATTTTCCACTGACTAAAACCAACGACTGTTTTTTTAATGTGCTCTGTTACCAACACTGCAGCACAGCTCAGTATTCCCTCAAAATATTCTGATACGTGAGGAATTTGTGCTTGAAAACTCATAAAAAAATACACCCTCCAATGCCGATCACAACTCTGATGTAAGTACCACATGTGGTTTTACAGACCACACACCAGTAAATACCACTTGCTACTGAGTTATTTAGAAACACAAAAGCCATCACTATTTCATTTTTGAAAACTATTTGTCCTCATATACAGCAATATTCACCTTTGGAAATCTTCTAAAGGAAACAGAAAATTACAATGGCAAATCAACATATGACACCATTCATCGAAGGTTAAAATGAGAAAAGCAAGGAAGGAGGTAAATGAGCTGCCCAAGGTCACACAAAATCAGGAGAACAACCAAGAATAGAACAAAGGCCTCTTCATTACTTAGATCACAAATGCATTTGATTCCACATTAGTTAATCTGCAGAGTCTGTGCATTAGTAGCAAGACATGTCCACAGGAGAAAATATAGTAATAATCAGCTGCAAGTTCAGCATTACCTAAAGCCACGGGACATAATTAAAAGGTACAAAGTACGATGACCAGACCTTGCGTGCCACTTGAGTGAAGAGGAAAGAACATCCTACCAGCTATTTTGATTCCAGAGAAATCTAAATCACCACAAACTTGGGAAAAAACAGTTTGGGATCTAGATTTGCAAACCAGATCTCTACCAGAGAGAGGTGGTCTCTCAGGATCACTCTGCTTCCCTCAGCACTGGTGGTCTTTGCATCTTATCAATAACATTAACGAAAGCCTCTACAAACCCAACAGAAAAGAGTCAAGGCTCAAGTATCATTTCATTTTTGCAAAGGATAAGCCATCTGAAAAACAGAAAAGAACTGACAAAACAAGGGAATTTGGGTGTTTTCTTTACAAGATTTTTCAAAAGAATTATTACAACTATTTTGGCATCGACAAATACTGCCTGTAGCTCTCTACCCCTATTCCTGAAAGACTGTTTTGTGTTTGGTGCTGGTGAAGAATTTTTTCTTCTTGATTTTTCTTTTTAATACCTCCTACTCCTCTCAATAGAAATAACCTACAGGTTGTAAAATACTTTGCAAGAATAAAATGAAATGATGGCAGGGTGACCCTGTTCCCAAAGCAGAAAAATCTGTTTACTTTGTTTGTTCAAAGTTCCATATGCCAAGAAGGGAAGCAAATATACTGAGTAGGAAAAACTTGCTCCTTCTTCTCCCTAAAAGCTACACCAAACTTACTAGCAAAAAAACCCCCCATGCTGACCTTCTATTTGTGAATGTGGCAAGTTACTGCACTCCTCTGAACCTCCTCCTTTCTCTGCCTACAGAATCCAGCACTGGAGACCACTTGTACCATTTGAGGCTCTGAGCACTACTAAAGTCTTCTGTTACTAATAAACCTCCTGCTTTCCAAGTGGATTATTTATAAATTAATTTTGTGACCTCTGGCAGGGTAGGACTAAACAGAGAACACAGGGGGTTTTCCCCTTTAACTGAAAGAGAAAGGCTACAGAAAGATGGATAGAGGCAAGCAATTAATATTTCCTAGTAATTGTCATACTGAATGGGAGAACCGCTATGTTTCTTGGGGTCTCTGCACAGAAAGGCTCCAGGTAACCATTCATTCATGAGGCTGGGTTCATGTAAATGGGATGCTGTTGCCAAGCAACCATAGGTGCTAAGGAATGAAATACAGTCTGCAAAAACCTAATAGCCTGGAGAGAAAAAGAACTACAATCTGGGATTTATGGCATATATAAAAGGAAAAGAGTCATTCTGCCACACAAAAAGAACACAGATACTTTATTATAAATGTCCTTAGTGTGTTTTTCTAAGGCATAATTAAGCAAAAAAATCCCTGCCCCACCCCAAATCAAAGAGGTAAATTTTTTTAACACTTTGTTCATTAGGCTTTCTAGAAATAGATCTTGAGAAATTAGCTACCAAGACAAAAGCTAAAATTTAACCCAAAGATCTTTCTTTTGTAGAAGAAAAATGTTAGCTATACAGACAGCACTGCAGCTGCCAATCAGCTGTCTACTTTACCTTCCTATGTTTTTATACCATGCTCATTAACATTGCATCTGATCATCAGAAATTCTCTTTAAGCTTATTAAGGTTTTAAAATATTTTTAGCAAGTTAATTAGAATACATTAACAGAGCTCATCTGTGTTCACCCATCATGCATATTTTATTTTATTCAGGCAAATTGCTTTTAAATGAAATATTAGACCTAGGAAGGGTGCACTGTTGGGTAGTGAACAATACAACCCCTTAGTACAAACACCCTAATAACTTTATGTCACTGGAAAGTGAGATCTTCTGATGCCAAATGGAATTTTTTTACTGCCTTCCCTTATCACTATCCCCTCCAGCTGAGGCGTGGGTACATGGACCTGGGAAATCATCCTAGTACTTCAACCATTCTTGACTGACATCATGTTTCCATACAATCAATAGAAGTTAAAGCCACCAAGAGACCACTACAGTGGAAACCACAGGTTTAGCTAAGGAGAAGGAGAGAGCATCTTCAACCCCTCACACTAAGGTTCAAGGCTTTTACAAATGCATGTTTGTGTTGTTTTTTTTCTCCAGCTGACAGTCTCTGAAGATATCATTTGATCTAAGGCAGGAGCCCAATTAGAATTTCTGACATGGATAGGCACAGGTTTCTAACATGCAGAGGTGCACATGGATTTGGCAAAACAGCAAGAACAGCTCACAAAGAATGAACCTGAAATACTCTTTGCTTTAGCTAGCATTATAAATTCCTCCCTGTAATGTGCACTAAATGTCACCAAATTCAATCACATAAAATTAAATAACAGTTTACGAGGAAAAAGGAGGCAGCAAAAACCACCTTGGGATATTTTCAGTATGCCACTTGCCAAATTTCACTCAAGTGAGATGAAGTCTATCACTGGACACTGAAAAGTAACTACAATACTACTATAATACTACACATTCCCTTCAAGCTCCAGCCATACATTAACTCAAACCAGTTAAATATGGCTTTTACAAGGGCAGGCAGTGAAAAGACAAGGGGTAATGGCTTTAAATGGAAAGAGGGTAGATTTAGAGTAGATATAAGGAAGAAGTTCTTTACTGTGAGATGCCTCACCACGTTGCTTTGAGCAACCTGGTCTAGTGGGAGGTTTCCCTGCCCATGGTAGGAGGGTTGGAACTGGATAAGCTTTAAGGACCCTTCCATTCTATGATTCTATCATATCTCTGAAATAGTTCCTTTAGACTCCATATGGCCCATATTCTTTCTATCAAAGGAGGGATGGAAAAATCACACTAATTTCATCAACAGGTCTCAAGCTAAGCGGTTACTTTTAAATAAAAGGATAAACAAAGTTTGCCAACTTCATGTTTGATTCAGATTTTACACTCTCACTGCATTTCAATTAACCTACCACAGACTGCAAAGCTGACATATTTGATTCAGATAGTAAAGAAAATGCTTTTTAAAAAACAACAGGTCTGAAGCTTTTGATGAGCGATCATACAATCCATATCAAAACACACATTTAAATCTCAGTCACCACACATTTTATGATCTGCATCATTAACACGGTCTGGTTTGAGGGATTTTGATAATCTCTTTTACAATCTATAACAGTTCTTTATCTCCAAGGCACTGATGTCTTTTAACCAATGATCATTATTTAGGTATGCTTTGTGCCTGTGCTCTTCCCCAAGATATGAATCTCCTCAATTCTAGAGACTGCTT
Source organism: Psittacus erithacus (assembly GCA_009867235.2). NCBI lineage: Eukaryota > Metazoa > Chordata > Aves > Psittaciformes > Psittacidae > Psittacus > Psittacus erithacus. The sequence goes on along the minus strand of WYDI02022545.1, from coordinate 33,184 downwards.
TTTTATAAACTGCTGTCATACTCCCCACATTTTCTCCCACTGAGGAACCCCAAAACTGGACACATTTCATTTAGCATTTGGCTGAACACATCAGCCATGCTGGTACAGGGAAATTTTAATCACATCTGTGCAATCCTAGGGTAAGCTCATTCAAAGGCCAAGAGAAGAGGACCATATCAATGGGTAGAGTCCTTTTCTCTGAATAAATCAGTATTGATTGCACTGAATCCAAACCCAGCCTGTCATAACCTTTCCTTCTATTCCTACATTTATTTATCAACTCTAACATCAAAAGCATAAGCTGCAGTCTGCACTTTCTCCTCAAGCTTGACCGAGCAGTTTTGTTTTTTAAAGGAATTCTCTGCCTATGACAGTTCAAGCAGAGATTTCACCTCCCTGCCACAGAGCTAGAATCAGGCAGCTGCCTTAGCTGCAGGGATCAGCCAGGATCTCTCCCTGGCACTTGCTGCATGTTGACTAAAGAGTCACAGAATCCCAACAACCTATTTATTGGCATTAAAGAAGACAACTGCCTTGGTTTGTTTGGTAACATTTAAGCAGAGATAAGTCCTATCCTACAGAAAACACCCACCTAAAAATCAATATAAATTTCTAGTAGCATCCTAATTGCAAAGAGCAGGGCTTGAATGAGCAATGAAGGCAAACCAGCATTTTAATGTCATTTAGAGTGACCAAAGAGACTGAAATACGTTTACAATTACAAGTATTCACTAGCAAAAGGAGGGGGGGAAAGTACAGCATGACTACCAAACAACAGTAAAATTAAATGCAATTCAGCCAAGTACATTTTGTCACTGGCCTACTCTGGTGCAGTCGACTCAGTTGCCCAAGGCAGCACACAATATAGGGATTTGTTAATCCCTACAATATCAGCACTAGAGCTGCATCTGTAGTACTGTTACATTCAGGCTCACCTGGCTCAAGATTTTAATGAGAACCTGGATCTCACCACTGCTTACAGAAGCTTCCACTTAACCCAGACATCCATCCCCAGTGAAACATGTTACCAATTCCAGTCCCCTGTCTGACTGATACCTCTGCTGAGAAACCTCTAGCTGAGACTAGACTGAAAAGCTGGAAAACTCCTCTTGTCTATCCTCTCTCTCTTCCCATTCTCACAAACCCACAGCACAGAGGACTCATGATTTGCTTTAAATTTTCTTCTGTAGAGTCCAACACCCTACACCACATAAAACCCAGCTCCTTCTAAGCATGGGCCATCACTGAATAGCTACTGACTTCAGTAATTAATATTTTATTATTGTTATTATTGTTAAAAATAAGAGGTCGCTCCCATCTTCCTTTGAAATGGCAAAAGGACAAGGTTTCCCAGTCTGGGTACATCCCCTGGGTACCTAAGGTGTGGTTCACCACGTACACTAAAATACAGCATATTCTCCCATTCACTAGATTATATCCAATCCTTGCATAAAACAGCAGTCAACTAAAATGCACAACGTCTTTTCCAAATTCCTCATGGTTAACACATTAAGTGGCAATAAAGGGTGCAATGACTTTCCAAGGGCATGTACCTGTTTAATTATTCAAAAGAAAATTGACTCAGGCACCATGGTATGAAACACTAAAATATGCAAACGAAGTAAATTATGAGGGAAAGCAAAAAAAGAGAAAAAAGAGATCACAGTGAACATACGGGAGCAGATTCTGATCTCCTTGCATACCTAAGTTTCTCTATATACTTGTGCATAAGAAGAAAAGGTTGTGAAATGACAGAAAAATTATTATTTACTCATTTCAGTACTCTTGACTAGGGTCTTGAAACAATCTAACCATGCCTACAATTTCCTAAGAGAGTGTTATTTTCACCTATACACATGAAGCAATTTCAGAAAAAAAGGATGTTTACACCTTTCTAGACAATCAAATCTTACTGCTGGGAAAACACCTATTTCAACAGAGGCTGTACAGAACAGAAGAATAGGTACATGATCTAATCCATGAATAAATCATGTTTATTCTAAATTAAGGCCCTGATATAACCACTAAAATAATACGAATAGTTAAACAGAAAGATACCACAACACCAATTCTGGTTATTTGTCCATAAAACATGAATGTCTCATTAAAACAAAGAGTATTTGATTTTAGCTTGGACCAAGCAAGTATCTTTCTAATCAAGACATCCACTGAATTGAGCATCCCTTGTAAGCAGGTGCTACCATGTTATATTTTCATCCAAACTGCTGAGAATAAGCTAGAAGAAAATTACAAAGTAAATTGAACAAGTGTCTGATCTTGATGAATAATTCAATGATGCAATGCAACAAATACTGATTTTTCCCTGGTAAAGGCAGTTTACAACTGTCCTTTGCTTAGAAAAATGACCTTCTCATGGTAATTATGCTTTTGTCTTTAGGCACTGGATGACAGTCTCAGTAATACTCGTAATTCCAGTTCACAGCTCTATTGCTGACCTCAAAGCACTCCATTCCTTCTGTATCATCTAATCCTTAATCCAACTACTGAAGAATTTCAACTGTAATATTAGGCACCCTGGTCACTGTCAATTCTTTGAATATTTTGTTGACTTCTCTTGGGTCTTAATGAGCATGAGAGTATCTTTTAATAGAGCTCACAGAGTCACAACCCTCACATAGGCATGAGCCATAGTAACTGCATAGATCAAGGCAGGAATGATGCAATCAGCCAGGAATACAGCACCTAACAACTTCTTACAGCACCAGTGAGAACCCGGAAGCTAAGGATTTTATGACCCACATTCAGGATTGTCTGAACTTTAATAAAAGAACATTATACCTACTTTTGTCTTCTATCTGTTCAACATGATAAAAAAAGCATCTGTAAGAAGAAAGGAAATAAACTCTCTTCTCCATACTCAGGACAGAGACAGAAGAATGTCTGACAGTATTAAGCTGAGACATGCCAAAGTTAGATTTGTTGCAAGAAAAGCTTTTAATAGTCAAGACAGCAAGACACAGGAATAGGTAACCACCACTCCAATTCCTTGAGGAACTTCTTGGCTGCGTGTATAACAACAGTGTGAACACAGACAACCATCATTCTTCAATTACAGAAAAGTTACTGTGCAGACAGGACTGCCAGGGCAGTAGTCCAGATTAACCATGGCCATATAGTCTAATGAAAAAATAATTTACTTGGGAAAGAGGTGGATGCCAGACTCTCTGCTTCCAGAATGTCTTTTATTCCCAACAGTTAAAAATGCAAGTAAGAGTCCAACTGTCAATCCTACTACATCCAGAGTAAATATTGTGTCAGAAGCATCCCATCACTGGGGAGGCAGACTCAGCCTGACGATCTAATAACCAGAGAAATCTTCCTTAGAGTTGTGGTATACCACAGTGTATTCAGGTCTTTCTGTAAGACATCCTTGCATACCAATATTAAAAATGGACATAAGTCACTAGAAGATCATGACAGAGAAAGGCTCATTTTGCCTTTTTTCATTTATTCCAGTAAGGCACTGGCACAGGTTGCCCAGAGAAGCTGTGGCTGCCTCATCCTTCAAGTGTTCAAGGCCAGGCTGGATGGGGCTCTAGGCAACCTGCTCTAGTGGAAGGTGTCCCTACCGGTGGCATTGGTGGAGCTGGAACTGAATGATCTTCAAGGTCCCTTCCAGCCCAAAGCATTCTATGATTCTGTGCTAATTGTGCTCTACATTTTTTTTTCCTTGATGTATTGCCACATATTTTTGTTGTAGTAAGACAAGGAATCCAGTACACTGTAGATCACCAATCCAAAAACAATTAAGAAAAAAATTAACCCTACTAAAATCTGTGATAATGGACATAACCAGTAGGACTGGCTTAAATACAAGTAAGGACACAGGCATTCAGGTGCGTATTTTCTGTCCCCTGCAATATATCAGTATCTCTTGCCCATGAATACTTAGATTACATTTGGCTAGTAGGCAGCACTTCTTAACACCTAACAATCTAATAAAAATACATTTTTTTTCCTCTGTGCTAGACAAATCTGCCCACCTTCAACCTTTGCCACCCATAAAACACAATTTATTCAAATACCTTTACTCTAGTATAATTAACCTTTTCAACATACAGAAGTATCTGTGTCTCTTAAATGAACAAAGAGCTATTAATGAACAAAAAATACTTTCCTGATCAAATGTTTCATACTATTTCTGGGAATACAGACTATAATATTACTACCCTTATACTGCATGTAATACAGTATACAGCTCATACATTTTCTTACAAAAGGTTTCTGTTTTCAAAGTTTCATTGTATAAGACTGACTTTTATACACCATGAGAATACTTTAGCCAGGTTACTGCAGACTGACAATCAGAAACAGAATGACATGACCATGAAAAAGAAAAAACCCATTTGCCTTATTTTCAAAGCCAAGGGATAGACATAAGAGGAAAACAAGATTAATTTTATTCATTTCAAGGTTAAACTGCAAGAAACCTTAACATCACACATACGGGCATAAGTTTTCAATGCATGATCTGTGATCTCTTGGCAGCCCATAATGTAAGAGAAGTAAGGTGGTTGTCAAGGAGACTTGAATTTACCATTTAAGAGGTCCAGTCCTGTATTGAAAAATTTAGGGAATACAAATTCTACAAATCTTAAGTCTGAAAATCAGCGACCAAGAGAAAAGAAGGCAGCACATGAGTGGTTTTCTTTCTCCTTTCCCTAATTTCTTATAGGGTTGAGAGATCAGAATTCGGCAGTGGTGCGTGCCTTCTATTTACATCAAGCCAAATTCTGGGTTTAGTTCTGTATTTTTAGCTGTATTTTAAATGAAAAGATGCCCTGAATTCTGCAGTAACACAACTGTTGATCACACTCTCTTTTCTAACAGAAGTCCTGTCAGATATTTAGCCTTAGTTACCAAAAACTATCTTTGGGGAGTACAAACATTTCCCCTCTGGCATCCTGTCAGTCCCAGCAAATCTGTAAATAAACTGTCAAACTCCATTCCAATCACTCCTGAATCTGCGAGGGAAAAAAAGTAGTAAAATTGGTGCAGCTGGTTGTAGTCCCTGTAGAGAAGGGCTGATTTCACAGCTTTAATATGGTTCAGTACTTCACAGCAAGTCCAAGCTGATATACAGCATGCAGAAATGAGTGACACCTTTGCTAATCATTTTCTTAAACTTATCACATGTGGAGGCAATAACAGATGCAATGACTTTTCAAGGGCATGGGCTGGTTAATTTTTCAAAAGCAAATCGACTCAAGTTCTGCAAAATTAAAAATCCACTAAGACACACTGTCAAGCTATCTATGTTATGGAGAATCACATGAAAAGGGAAAAACAAAGCTCTAGTCATGAGAAAGACAGCGTTAGACCCTCTTCTTACATTGTCATATGCAAAGTAGGAATATAGTAGCTGCAAACAAGCCAAGGATCTAAACAGAGATGCTGACCTTAGCAAAGACTTAAATAAAATGGCATACCCTATGCACTATTATCTAGAACATATTGGCACCCTTGTTCTATAATTCATAACTTACTAAGTAATTCTGAAAGAGCTGGTCAAGAATTTCTCTGCAAGACATTTTTTGTTGGACCACGACAGCTAATCAAAGAGTTTTTCAGGGCCACGACAAAAAATGTGTAACAGAAGAAAGATCAGAAAGAGCTCAGATAAACACTGTCACCTTGCTGTCTATGGACTCACTTAGGATGTAAATCACCTAATCTAGAAGAGGGGCAGAACCTGAAGTGGGGTCTGCTTTATCTTACAGATTTTCCTTCACTATCAAGTTATACAAAGCCACACTCTCTCTCCAGACCAGGGAATTTTTCATAAGAATTAGAATGGCCCCAAGCAGAAGGCAGACTGACTCTAAACCAAATAGCAAAGACACTGCCTTGATTTATGTTAAATCTAGGTTCAAGACTCATTTCTGTTATCAGTCAGTAAAGGGATCTCAGTCTCAGTCTCCAAAAGGAGACACCCATCATGTTTCTTCATAAAGGACCTCTGAAATATAACTTTAATTACAAGACAGTTTGAGAAGAAATTTTGAAAGCACATCATTTCTTATGAAACAAAAATTCAGGTATTTGATTGTACTCAGTCTCCCTGCTCAGGAAAGCAAACCTTCCATGGGAATAGCTGAATGCACCACAGGAAAGGAAAGAGCACTTAGGTCAGTATGACTGCAATGAGTTTGAAGGTGAAAGAAAAATAACATCACCCCCTTAACTAGGGTTGACATATGTTCAGATTTCTGCTTTCATGTCTTCTTTTTCGAGCTCAAATTTTGACTGGTTGAAAAGAATACAAAAGGCATCAAGATTTACCATATGTGCCCTGGCCTCCTGTGCACTACATGTGTCAGAGATCTGACATATCAGAGACATCATGCTCACCAGGCAAAGGCTGCATAGCCTATCAGCTACTATTTCCTTCCACAAATTCCCAAAAGAAACTATACAAGTCCTACACCACATCTTCCATTTTCCTACCACACGAAAATCCAAAACATGCATCACGAAAGTTTTCAGCAGAAGCAACAATTGCTGGCTTGTTCTACTTACATACAACCATCTTATCCAAGGTGCAAATAAATCACTGTGAACCTGAAAACTTCAGTGACCTTGGTCTAGACCTCTGTACATGTTGGCACACAGGGTCTCCAGCTTGTCTTTCATCTAAGAATTAACCCAAAAGGAGAAATCTCTGGACCTGAATCTTTTTTTCCATAATGACTGACTGAGTTTATAATCCTAGTCTAATAATCCTCAGAATACTCTTAATAAATAGGAGTTATCATAATCCTGATTTCAGACGTGAGAAAAAGACACAGTGAAGATACTCATCTACATGAATGACTGCAGGCCAAGTCTGAGAATGCCATAGCAGCACTTAAATTACACCACCTTTTCACTGTGAACTACACCCACGGCTTTGCATTAAAAATTACTGAGATATCAAAATCCAGTCTGTATATTATTTTCTAACAAAAAAAAAAAATAAAGCAACATTATATCAATTTCCAGTAAGAAAGAAAATGGTTTATTGGATTGTCTTCCCATTATTAAGAAAAAAAACAAAATACTTTGCATACAAAAGCTTCAGCCCTAGAGAATTCTACAGTGAAATACAACCCTCTCTGGGTTGTACAACACAGCACAACACAACAACTCATGACATGAAATGAACCCCAAGATAATAGAGGCAAAAAGGGGACTTCAATAAAAAAAGAATGCAGTTATCCCAATGGGACTTGCTCTAGGGCACCTGCGTAAACTCCCCTGCCAAAAGTATTTTGAACTCTGTAATGGCTACAAATGATAAGAAAGGCGATGATGAGAGAAAGTCCACGAGGCTACACCTGCAAAGTGAAGTATTTTTAAGAAAAATGCTTCAGATATGGAGACGGAAGCAATTAAAAAACAAAAGACAAATGTGTACTGCTGTCTTTGTTTTCACCCAAGCTGAACTTCCCTTGCAATTGAATTGCTGGCTCGCTGGAGCAGCTGGCTGACATCCTGAGCCACGGACAGGAAGAGTTTGTCTGGGAAATCAGCACAAACCTCAGGCTTGTTTGCTTGGAAATGAGCCCACACATAAACACACTTACACACACAGACAGACCAAGGTCTATAGCATGTGCTTGTAAACTAACAGGGCCCAGTGATAAAGGACTAAAGTTCTCTATGCCATCTTTGCCTCAGTCTTCACTAAGATTCACGGTTAGAAATGCCAGGTCCCTGAGGCTAAGAGGAAAGTCCAGAGCAGGGAAGAATTACCTTCAGTGGAACAGACCAGGCTGGGGAGCATTTATATAGATTGGACATACAGAAGTCCATGGGAACTCATGGGATATCCCCATGGGTGCTGAGGCAATGGGCCAATATAAATTTTGAGACCACTCTTCATCATCTCTGAAAGGACATAGCAACTCAGGGAGGCTCCTGAGGACTGGAAGAAAGCAAATGTCACTCCTGTCTTTGACAGTGGCAATGAGGAAAGTACTGGGAACACAGGACAGTCAAATTCACCTTGATCTTTGGGAAGAAGGAGCAAAACCTCCTGGAAACCATTTCCAAATATATGAAGGATAGAAAGGTGATTGACATTAGTCAGCAAAGCCTTCTAATATGAGATGACTGGTTTGGTAGATAAGGAGAAAGCACTGGCTGTTGTTTACTTCAATTTTAGGCAAGCCTTCCGACACCGTCTCCCACAATATCTTCACAGACAAACTGACGAAGAACAGATTAGGTATGGGGACAGGAAGGTGGACTGAAAACTGGCTGAACTGCTGGACTTAAAGGTTATGATCAGTGGTACAAATTCTAGCAGGAGGCAACTCACTAATGGTGCACCCCAAGGGTGAATACTGTTCAATATTAATGACTTAGACAACAGGACAGAGTGTATCCTCAGCAAGTTTGAAGAGGATACAAAACTGAGAGGAGTGCTGATACACAAGAGGGCTGTGCCGCCATCAGCAGGACCTCAACAGGTTGGACGAATGGACCAACAGGAACCTCAGCAAGTTCAATAAATGGAAATACAAAGTCCTGCACCTGGGGAGGAAACACCCCATGCACCAGTACAGGCTGAGGGTCAACTGGATGGAGGCCATCAGCTGGAAAGTAGCTTAGCAGAAAAGGACCTGATCTTTTTCATGAGGTAAACATGATCCGGCTATGTGTCCTTACAGCAAAGGACACCAACAGAACCTGGGTTGCATTAAAAAGAACATTATTAGCAGGCCTAGGGAGCACTGCTCAGCACAATGTGATATGTATTGGTATTGATGGGTCCAGCTCTGGGCAAGACAGTACAAAAATACTGGAGTGAGTCCAGTGAAGAGCCATGAAGACGGTTAAGGATTAGAAGACCTGGCATACAAGGAAAGGCTGAGAGAGGAGCTGGGACTGTTCAGCCTGAAGAAGAGAAGGCTCATGAGGTATTTGAGCACATCGCAGTGCCATCCAGTGACAGAACAAGAAGCAAAGGGCACAAACTGAAATACATAAAATTCCTTTTAAAATTATTTGTGTCCCCAGCCCAATGGTTTTCTCAGAGAGTTTGTGGAACTTTCATCCTTGAGATATTCAAAACCCACCTAGATACAATCCTGGGCTACCTCCTCCGTCTCACCCTGCTCTAACTAGATGATCTTCAGAGGTCCTTTCTGTCATCCATTTGGTGATTTTAACTATTCTTAGAATAACTTATTACAAGCAACTGTAAACAGAGTAAAACACCCTGAAAGACTACTGTACAAAATCAGCCTAAACTGTATGAAATATTAATTTACAAAGATCCATTTTTCATCATTATATGATTCAGCCTGTACAGACAAAAATATATAAGATCCGTGTAAGAATCTACTTTGAAATACAGAAATGAAATACCTAGGGAGCCAGGAGTCAGAGCAAACTAGAAAACTGGTCATATGCCTGTAATTTAAAGTGCATCTTCAGTACCCTTAATGAAGCCAGGACAGAACAAGCTCAAAATGACAAAATTACTCAAGAAAGCATCATTATGAAGGTAATTTTTTTACTAGTAAGCAAGAACACTCTTGAGGACATGACAGTTATGGTATAGAGCAAAAGTTTGTGAAGATAGCTACATCTGCTTTGCAGGAGCCTTTGACCCCAAGTAAGCCAACTGATTTCAATGGGAATTGGATGGGACCATAGCAATACTGAGCAGTTTTTTAATTTGCGATGATCTAGTCCTAAACACTTCAACAAGAAACAAACACATTTCAAGCTGAAGACCCCAAAGACTGCTAACTTACAGCTATAAAATTGAGATAGTTTTCTATCTCCCATGATAAAGGTGGGAACTCAACTTCCTCATATAACATATAACTGGAAAAAAATGGTACATCAAAGAATGTGTAATGCTATGGGGTTTTAGTGAGGAAAAAGAGGACATAATACGTATGAAGGACACGACTAAATTAATTTTGGGAACCTTCTGATTTTAAAGTCCCTGGTATTTAACATTGTGATAACTCCAGGGAAGAGAGTTGTCCATAACTTTATAAAAGGAGGAAACAAGAGGAAGAACTTGGATACTGCATAGAAACAGATAGATAGACAGATTTATTTGACACGCTTTCTAGAAGCCCTGCAGGCTTCATCAGTGGTACTTGTAAGGTTTTTGAAGTGAAACTGTTGCACAGCTTGTAAGTCCCTTCCTCCACAGCTAGCAAGCTTGGGGTGTTATAAGCTACTTAAGCGCCTTAGACTAGATCTAAGTAAACAGCTTGACTTACAAGCTTCACTCCCTCTTATTCTGAAGATGCTAAGCTGCTTAGCAAACTGTCTTCAACTTTCAAATTCCTACAATCAAATCCTACCCGTACACCATGCATCTGCCTTTATTAGCCTGATTGTCCCCTCTGCTGAAGATTCTGAGTATCTTGTGCCAAGTCAACGGTAGAACAAAATGATCTTTTATAGCTTAGTCCTTCCAAAGTCATAGCCAATACCTGAATGCCTATTGCTTTAGCAACTACCACTTTGCATTTTCTGTGTCCACAGATTTACTGTAAATCAAACATTTTATCTATTCTAACAAATCTCTTTCCATCAATAAAGTCTATTAAACATTTCGGTTATGATTAAAAAAAACCAACAAACCTCCACACTGGCATAACTCTGTTCTCACAAATATGAGCTTTTACTATCAAATTTTGATTCAGTAGGAACTGCAGAAGCTTTTGAAAGAAAGGCCACTTATGCAGGAAAGATGGTTTTCATCTAAATCAAGCTGGTACCAGATTACTGGCATTTACAATTAATAATGTTACAGAAGAATCTTTTAAACTAAGAAGTACAGTAAGGCTGGCACAAATGGACATGACATATTTTCTAGGGCTGAAATCATTAAAATTTTGTATCTATAAATAAAAGATAGGGCAGACATTAATAAATCTGAACAAGAAACTGCAAAGAAGAAATAATTCCACTTTAATCATAGCACAAAGAAAAACCCCCACTACTAAGCCAAGCATGGAAGTGTTCCTGTACTGATACTAAGAATCTAAAAAATTTAAGTAGAAAACCTTAAAATACTTAGTTTTCAATAAGGAGATTGACAGAAGCAACTTACTGGTGAAAGGCAATCATTACATGCTGTATAATAAAATAACAAATTATGTTGCAAAGACATTGGAAAACCACAGCTGCGAGTGTTGCTATACATTAATAAAAATCTGAAGTCAGAGCAAAAAGTTAACTGTACCAACTTGCAACATAATTCTCATGGTTTGAATACCACATCAATATCGGGAACATAAAACAGGCCACTGCCCAGAATGACAACAGTGACTAAAACACAGACAAAGAGACTGGAGAGACCACCTGGACAGACAATACGGTAACAATGAAATAATACAGTTATCCCTGTACGAGTTAGAATAAACATTATACTTGTACATGCTTATGCTACAACTTTTACAGAACTCTGAAAACTAAAAAAAACAAGCAGCAACTCCTGACCTGGCTTATGTTAAGCAGAAAACACATGGGGGTTCATAAAGTTACTACTGAAGAAGCACTCTGTAATAGTTACCATGAAGAACTGAGTTGAGGCTGTTCAGCCTGGAGAAGAAAAGGCTGTGGGGAGACCTTACTGAAGCCTTTCAGCAATTAAAGGGCAGCTTATAAGAAAGATGGTGACAGACTTTTTAGTAGGGCCTCTTGCAGTAGAGCAAGGGGTAATGGCTTTAAACTAAAATACGGTAGATACAGGCTAGGTTTAAGGAAGACATTTTTAACAGTGCTGAAGCACTCGCACAGGTTGCCCAGAGATGTGGTAGATGCCCCATCCCTGGAAACATTCAAGGTCAAGACTGGATGGGGTTCTGAGCAAACTGATCTAGTTGTCCCTGCATACTGCAAGTTAGATGACTTTTAAGGGTCCCTTCCACACCAAACCATTCTATGATTCTATTAAGATAAATCAGTCTATGAAGGGCCAATCAATAAAAATAAACCATCAATCCAAACTGAAAATACATGATTTCAGCAAAGCAGAATAACATAAGGAGAAAACACATTAAAAAGAAATTAAAGGCAGCAGTCAAAAGCCAAGAGTACCCTTAACTAACACCGAGACAGTTCAAGGATAATGTATGAAGGAGGTCTTAATTTGAGATGTGTTGGAGGGCCTGTCCCAGACTGAGTTGTCAACATGGGATGACGCTTAGAACATGTTGCATATAAATGAAGCGTCAAGTTGTTCGAATGTTAACTGGAGAAAATACATCTTGCTGAAAGTCCTGAAAAAGGAGACTCCAACAACTCGCTTTACACAAGCATAAGCATGAATTTCTAGCGGCTTCTTCTAACGGAGTTCTTCGCCAAATATTTTTGCAGAAAGGCAGCTGCCACAGGACAGAATGGAAGTGGTCTTATGCATTAATGATCTTTTTTTTTTAAAAGACATGAAAAAAACCAGTAGGACTAAGTGATCGTTTTTCACAGCCACTAGTGAAAGGTCACAAGTAACATGGGAAAGGGCAAAGAGACAACAAAGCCAGCCTTGAGGAGTTACAGAATTTTCTTATGAGAGACAGGATAAATAACAAAATGGGAGATGAAATTCAATGTTGATTAGTACAAAGTAATGTACATGGAAAGAACAAATCTAATTTTACATATCCATCATGCTCTAAGTATTTATTGTCTTTGAGTAAGGCATGCTAAGTTTTAATAATTTCATGAAAACATTAGATCAATACTAAAAATTGAAAAAGCAAGTGCATTAAAAATTGTATTAAAAGAATAAAACCAGAAATAGCGTTATGCTACCTTTTAAATAAAAGGTTAGTATCTGTTTGAATATTCACTGTAGTATGGGTCCTACGCCACAAAAAGAACATAGTAAAAATGGAAACAATACATAGAGGCACAACAAGGCTGATCAAAGGTGTGGGACAACTTCCAACGAGACATGACTAAGTCTTGATTACAGTTCTTCAGCCAAGAAAAGAAATAGCTAAGACAATACCAGGGGGAGGCCAGCAAAGCACAGGCAGTCAAGAAGATGATAAATACGAAATAATTATGCACTGTTTCTCATAGCACAAAGCCTATTAAGGAGCAAATGGAATTATCAGGTGACATGCTCAGTATAAACAAAAATTAGGGACTTCTCACATAATGCATAGCTCAGATGAAATGCTCTGTGTGCTACAGGACACTATGGGTGCCAAAAACCTACATGCTTTCAAAAAGTGGTTAGAGAAGTTCATGGGAAAAAGTCAGTCAACAACTGTTAAATAAAAAACCTCAGGCTTAGGAAGCTGCTAAACTTCATACTGGTGGAAGCTGGGAAGATATATTAGCCATTCAAGCCTTGCTTGTGTATTAGAGACTAGCCACTGTCAGAAGATTCTAGCCTAGCTGGCCCTTTGGCCTGACTCAGGATAACCATTCTTACCTTCACAAACAGCAGCAAAACTATTTCAGCCTTAAGCACTATTGAAAGACTCTTCCCTTAATTCTCTGCCACTTTTGAATGAAAGCCTGTAAATCAGGTCAACTCAGAGGCAGTCCAAAAGAATTCTCAGTGGGGAAGACACACCCGGCACATTTCTCCTTTCACAAAATACATGAAAGTGTTTGACATTGAGTGTTTAAAATATTCACCATCAAGCCAACCAATAAGGCACCTTCAAATGTTGCAAACAGACATCTGATTGTATCAGCTCTAAATTTCCAAGTATATCCATTCCCCTCACAAACATTTGTTTCAAAACTTACAAGAAGACAAAAGTCTTACAACCCTAATTATATTTACCATAATTCTGAAGACTGCAACAAACTTTACCTGTTTTACTACATGCTAATGCAATTTCAAATTAACCTTCCCTGTTCCACAAAAGTTACCAAATGTCATATAGCATATAAGTTCCATCTTGAACATCTCTGAAGAACATTATCAAGCCATGCACTGAAGTTTCATTGAAGTCACAGGTACCTAAAGCAATTTCTTGTATCACTATTTCTAATCCTTACAGCACCAACAGTCAGTGGGAGTTGAAAGCCTGTACTTCAACCTCAAGACTTGCAGTCCATAATATTCTACTCAAAGGGTGGCTGGTCAAGATGCTCCTTCACCTTCTTCCACTGTCATGAAGGGCATAACACAATACAGCTAAAAGAGAAAGCATTCTCTGTTTGTCAAAAGTAATTAAACATGTCACTGACTTTCTGTAAAACTCAAGAGCCATATGGGAAAAAAGCAGTATGTCTCCACATCCATCTGAGTGACAAGGTCAGAGCATCCCTCACTTTCTTGGTTGCATCTCCATCACTGACTGTTCATCATGCTGTAAATTAATCTGTAAAAATTTGGATAGAGTACCTACTGCAATTAGCTCTATCTGTCCAAACGAAGCAAAATGAGATGAGGTGGCAGCTGAAGGATCCAATTGGCTTGTGGCTGCAGAGTGACAGAACTAGGTCAATGCACCAACTTTATTCAGAAGGAGAACAACATAAAATTAGCCTTGTCTTTTTACATTTCTGAGACAAGGTTTCAAGACCTTCAGTTACCAAGAGCCCACTAATAAAATACTTTATATTTATACTCCTCCCTGTAAAAAATTTTTTATCTTTCGTATATCCCATTAGAAACTATTGATTTATGAACATGGTCTCGCATCCCTCTGCTGGATACCTCACCAAAGAGCACCTCAACAGCTCCCTTTAAATTAGGGACCTAATTAGGTCCCTCTAAAGCCTCCTCTTCTCCAGGCTAAACAGCCAGGCTCCTCCAACCCTCAAGCACCTTAGTGGCTTCTTCACTGCACTTGGCCCAGTTTGTCAATGTGTTTCTTACATTAGGGGGTCCCAAATGGGCATAGTACTGATCTAATGGACCGCTTAAGAATGAACCATAACTTATCTCCTTCAGTTGCCTGGCTATTCTCCTGTTGCTACAGCCTGTATGATGTCAGCCTTCCTTGCTGCATAGATACACTGCTGGCTCATTTTTAGCTAGACCTCCCACGTCCATTTCAGGAGAGCTTCCCTCTCTGACTCTTATCAAGGCAGGAAGTTTATATGCCCCAGGTGCAAGACTTGACATTTTTCCTTGTTGAATTTGATGAGGCTCCCAACATACCATTCCCCTGTTTAACATGCAACTTACGTGATTTATTCAAGTCACAAGCATGAGCTTCTCATCATCATATCAGAGAATAAGCTTGGAGAGAAAGTTGACTGCAGAAGACAGGATTAGATGAACACTGGATAAAGTCATGTGATGCACAGCTCACCTCTTTGGCTTTTTCTCATTATATCATAAGACCTCACTCTGTTTATAGTCACAGCAACTAACACACTGGAGGTATCTCCACTAATAGCTCTCTGTTCTGAGAAACTGGGCCCAAGCCACACGTCCCTGTTTAAAGGATTCCTGCCAGGTATTGCTAACCACACACTAGGTCACAAATTACATGACTCAGTTTTCTTGCTGGCTTTCAGCAGGAGGTGAAAAATTAAAGCTAAGAATGTAGGAAATCACTTCAAAACATGCTTAAAGACAAGTAGCATCACTAGTATCAACAAGTCAATGAGACAATAATGTCTCTATTTAAATCTAGAGAAGAAAATAAAAATTTAAAAACATGGCCAGACTAAAGATAAAGCCCATTTATATAAAAATACACACATTTTCTTCTGAAGGTGCTTTCTTAAGTCAGAGCTGGGACTGAAAGATAGGGAAGCTTTCACTGCTGTCTGCGCAGAATCTATTCTACAGATAGAGAAGCAACGGCAATTTTCATCACTGATCCTGCAGGAAGTGTGTTCTCTCTTGGTTTTTGTTTGTCTTCTATATTTTCTGTGAACTTTTAAAGCCAACAGAAGCATTTCAGGACTGAGCTGGTAATGCCGAGTGGCAGAACACAAGAAACTTTTTTTTTTTTTAAAGAGTTAAGACTTACATAAATAAGCATGAGGGAGGAGGTGCTAAACTGACATGTCAAGGAAGTGCCATGTACTTGTATTTATTGAAACCCACGGATACTTATGGATATGAACCAAGTGTGTCCCAAGGTAGAATAATTTCTACCGCTAAAATCAGAGTAGCAGGACACCTATGTAATTTAAACAGCAGTCTCAGAAGCTTTAATGACAGCCTTTTCACTAGAATAAGCATTCCAACATAACTTTCCCAGGATTATTTATTAAAATTAATAATATTCATAAATTTGTGTATTTCTTTTGAATTTTTGTCAAGACTAACATACTAGACAACTGCTACGCTTGCAACCTAGAAGCATTTGGGCTTTTTATGCATCAGTGGCACTAGGTCAGGAAGAGGTTAATGTGCGGAAAATGGATTTGGTAAGAATGAAGAGGAAGAAACACTGCACTTCAGCTGAAGAATATGACATTTCAGCACATGAGGATACTAAAACATCAGCTATTTTCTTTCTAGCAACAAGGAAAGTGCACGACTGTCTGATCCATACCTTGACAAACCGAATGAGCATTACAATTTTCAGAAAACATGGAAGGAAGTAAAGGAATCTTTTCTCAGTATAACGTGGGATTTGAATGAGCTGGTATCCCCCAAGGATCTGGAAATGTCCTTTTTATCTCTCAGTTACAAAACAATTTTAAACATAGTGGAAAGGAAATAGTTATTCCCATCCTGTTCTGTAGCTGAACCATGAATCAAGATCTGAGATGTCAATTTACCCTCAAGAATCTTTTGTTGCAGTTTAATTTACTTTTTCTCCAATGTAATCCTGGTGTCACCTTACTGTTTAATATTGAAAGTTATTGACAAAGGAAATGCTGATTCATTAAAGTGAGATTTTGCTCTAATGTATTCATGCGAAAACAAATGAGCCTGTACCATTGCATGGTTCTTCCTCTTGCTCACATTTCATTTAAGCCCTGACAGACTTTCAGACGGGGAGAGTGAATCTTATACAAATCCTGCAGCAAGTTTTTCTCAGTCCTGGGCCAACAAGCAAATTTGATTCCAAAGAAAACCATCATCTTTGGCGCAATACGAATTCTCCTTGGACTACAAAAGGGCATGATCACTTACAAACTGAAGCAGAGCTGTCACTGAAATTGTGAAATCTGTTTACCTAGCTTGTTCCCTATTCAGAAAGCACATTCTGCTCCATAGGTACATATTTGCTGTGGCTTAATCCTGTTTAAGATTTATATTCTAATCCAGCACTACTTATCCCCACTATTCATAATACCTGTACTTTTATTTATACGGACTTCATTGCCTGGGCTGGGTCATAACCTACACACTACCCTAGCCACCTGAAACCAGTCTGTTTTGCAGGAGGAAACAAGCTTCTACTATGCAGCATGGTCAAACATTAAAGTTCAATACAAATCCATCTTTCCTCCATGCCAGTGCTTCCAGGACTTCTCCATAATTGATTCCCATTTAACTAGCATGCATTGAAAACAACCCACTGTTTGCCCTTCCTGGACGCAGAGACCTCATTCTTTGCAGATAGCTGCAGTGCCATGCATTCAATACAGTTAAGCAAGTACAAGATGATGCCATTGCAACAGGTGCTCAATGGCCACAGTATCATTCTGGAAGTCCAGTTATCCTGTGATCGCGGTTTGGCAAAAAGACCCGTAAGTTTGGAAGAAGCACCTGAAAACATCTATGTAAGAGCATTTTCAAAAAATCTTATGGAAGAGAAACAATGACAGCCTCAAAACCACAAAACATCTCCTGCAAGTTAAGATCACTGTCTGCAACCCAGAAACTCATCATCTTGCCTCCTTGCCACCACTGCAAGGAGGCACTCAGTAGCTGGCATCACCCTCAGCAACAAATGCAGTGTAACATATGGAAGCGGAGGAGGTGTTGAGCTAGAATGGTCTCATTTTTAGTCCAGGCACAGAATAGGGATTCTGATGACCATGAACATGGAGCAGCACAAATAGACTGTGCTGCCAGAGGAAAGGGTTTCAGGGAGACTTTCTGGAGCCACACTCCAAGGATTTGTGCAACAATAGGCATGGGAGGAAAGCATCAAGAAAGAGAAGCATTTGCTAACTGTATGGTAGCAGTTACTAAGCAGTCAAACATGTGAAACAAAGCAAGATGGCAAATACCATAAGGTCCTCATGATGATGCAGAAAAGAGGGGTCTTTTCACTCATTCCAGTAATAAAACATTACAGTCTCTCTCAGTGCCTTCACAGAACCATTTTGAATTACTCTAGATGTAGGCTGATCCAGAATTCAGGGAAAATTAAAGAGGAGGACAGAGAGAGAGAGAGAGAAAGAGAAGGGAAAAGGACTGGTTTACACTATTTAGAGTAGAATGGCCAGAAGTTTCTTTGGCATAGGGTGAGAAGGCTGACACCCATGCTAAGTGGGTGTCAGTGTCTTGTCTCAGCTCTGCCAAATACTCCCCCTGTAGACTTAGACATCACAAATGACTTAACCGCAGCATTGGAATCCCATCTCCCAAAGCCAGACAGCACTTTGGATACACTTGCTGTGCCCACTACATTAGGTTAAAAGTACAACAGTAATTATCTCACAAGGCTACATCACATCAACTGCAACATTTATCCTACCAGGAAAAGATTAACCATTGACTGAAGCCAAATCAGTTTTATTCACACGGATGATTATGAAGCTGCTACTGCCGGATACAGCAGCACAGGTAAAACCAACCACAGCCCGGGAACACAGTACCCCCAGGTGTGCCCAGCTTGCCCAGAGCTGCGCTGGGCCAGCCATGCAGCAAGGTGTACCCTTGGTTATGGTGTCCTCGCTACACCTGGGACTGTCACAGGGCAGCTACAGGCAGCTTTGGCATCTATTTTGTTCAATTTTGCCTTCCTGAATGGCTTCCGGGGGAAGAAGTAGCTTAAAAGTCAGAAAGGAGCTTTTATACAGACAAGTACCTTGACTGTGCACAAAGCAGACAAGCTCAAAATGGCACATATATTTTCCTCTTTCCTACCTAGATTTCTACTGATTTTAGTCAGTTTAGGATATTGTACTTTATAAAAATATAAATCAATAGATAAAGAACAAATATAGTTCTGCTACTTGAAGACACGCTCCATTTATTTTGGATGTTTTAATCATATAGCGAGATACATCATGTGAAACTAGCATTTTCCTCACTAGCTACTAGTATTTACAGTTAGCATAGCAGAAGCCACTGAACATTTATTCAGGTGAATTCATGTATGTAATGGAGTTGCCTTTAGCAACTCTCCCTCGCTCCCAGGCCTCCTGTGACTATGCTACCTAAAGTTTACATTTATCTTTCTCTGATGATCACAAGTGGACAGGATTTTAAAACATTAAACTAGAAAGCCTACATTACAGGAGCGCTAACAGCCCAAAAAAAGAGGCAAAAGCAGCAAGTGGTTTATTGTAATACTGGTATTTTCCAAGCTCTTATAGAGCAAAGCATTTAATCTAATGTATTACACTTAATGAAGAGTCAGGAACTTGTACTGCAAATAACAGATCAGATATAATTGGAATTTGCTCCGCACCAGTAGCCTACATATATCAATAAAAACAATAACCACATTGGATTTTGGGCTTACTTCATTTGCATTTCTTAATTTAGTGTTTAACTAATTTAACAATAGCAATGATTTAATTCAAATTAAAATCTAAGGAAAATAATTTTTAAAAGCCATTAAAGATTTCATTAAGTTCCATCTAAATTAATATTAGCTGTCTTAATATTTTTCAGTAAATGACTTTTTCTTTCACACTGAAACAAACACGAAGTTTCCTCTGTGCAGCCAAGCTTTAGACAAACCTTGTTAGATTTATTGGTATTATTTTAAGCAATTAATTATTATACATTAGAGTTATTCAGAGGAAAAGCACAAAAAGGGCAGGAAAATTGATTAAGCTGTTTTTAAAACACTGCACTCAACTGAGATAATTGTTCTTTGAACCTTTTATCTGGAGCTCTTTAGGTATACACTAATCATTAGATCACTTTTCTCATACATTTGTGGTATCACTCCTAAACATCAGACACATGAGTTATCCAAGCCACAACACTTTTACAAGACATTTTCTGCATCTCCACATGTAGCAGTCACTTGCACATGAGTGACTACTCAGAGAAAATAATTCATTTCAGAAATGTCAGTTAGAATAACCAAAAGGTTCTGTGAATTTTCAGTCTTGCCTCCCATCCTCTAAATGATATAGAAAAGTTATTTGTACAATATAGTTATTTGGAATATATATATATATATAGTGTGAGTGTGTATAAATAAAAACATACATATACGTAACTTTCTTGTTTTAACCACTAGAATACAACACATCCTACCTCAGCCCTCAATGTACTTTTGCTTTTGTAGTCTGCTGGAATGTGCAGCTGATTTTGGGGTGTTGGATGTGCCATCAGACCAGATAGAAAGTATGTACAGCGGAGGTAGATGACAGAAGTTTGTCTGAGGCCTTTCCAAACTGGAACTGCTCACTGTCAGTTTTATCCTTTGGTTAAAATGAAAGGAGTTAAATGGTCAGGCATCTGAGGAGTGATCTAACTCATTTTCAAGCATATAAAAGGGGAATGGAAATTAGGGTTATAGTCTTGCACTCTCCTGGTTCTCATGATTAACCCTTATTCATGCAAATGGCAGCACTGAAATCAACAGGAATGACCTTGCAGTGATTGCACTTTAAGTAACAGCTTAGATAGCATCTAAAATCTGCCCTGACCTGTATCAAAGTTCATAGCCACTACTGTACTTGAAAGAATTTAATAACTCTAATGAATAAAAAAGGAATTTAAAACACAAAAATAAACAAGAAGCCACTAAATCCTGGGTGCTTGCCAGCAATTTTTTATTCTAACGTATCATACTTAAAAACAATGGCTTCAGATGTTCACCTGCATTTCAGGGAGTACCAGGCTTTTATGTTTACAGGCAAAAATTAGGTATGATATATGAAGTTTTGTATCACTCGCAGTACAAGTGTTCACTTGCAGGTAAACTTAAATCATTTTACTAGAAGTGCACTTAATTTGAAGAGATTACTCAAGCAGCTCTCCACTTGTACATTTGTATTACCATTATAATTAGAACCACTTCAAAATAACAAAAAGTTCATTTTTGACCAGAATAAACACAGAGGGAAAAGATCAAGAGCACCTTGAGTGAAGAGACTGAATGCTTCTGAAAATATCGCTCAACATCCCTCCAGCTCTGTGGCCACCTTAATTCCAATGCTACTCACAGTGCTGCTGCTACACAGGCCAATCTATGACATTATTTTCTGCTGTTTTGTAGGTTTTAAGTTGGCCACCAAAAGCACAGAAATACTTTACCAATTTGTAACAACGCTGAGTGCCCTCAAGCTCACCATACTTACACCTGGAGATACACACATGGAAATACCTATGTACAGATAAATACTGATATTTACATGTTTGGTAACAGACACTAGCAATGGTGAGGGAAGAAACTGAGTGACCCAGTGCGGGAAACACAGAGAAGTCAGCCAAGGATGTGCTGGAACACAGCTCCCAGATGCATTCCTTCAGCACATGGATACTCCTAGGATCCAAACTCTTCTACCAACAAAGCCAATATTTGAAATGTAACAGAACTGATCTTAACATATTGAAAACATGACATGAAAACAAATAAAAGTGAAGAATGTTGCTACCAATGATGAAGTACGCTGACCAGATAGATAAGTACACTGAAACTTTGGCTACTAACTTTAGGCTAAGGAAATCAAGCATATTTCAAAGTCAGTTCATTTGTTTTCCAAAATAATACTGGCATTTGCCTCTTACTTCTATAATGAATACACACTGTTTAGAATTGCTATCTTGGGTAACACTGTTGCCTTGTAAAAAGAAAGAATTCAATACCGTGTGTTTGCGCACAGCAAACACATTCTAGTAGAGTTTTTGATGTAGCATTCAGCTCATTCAAAATTCCTATGCAGCCATTCCTTCCACTCCGTGTTGCTGCAAAAGTGGCAAGGCAAAAGCACACAGATTTACTTTTTATAAAGATGCTAGCTGGTTTCTACAAACCGTGCCTCACTGAACTTTCATCTACCAGAACTTCTGAAAATGTCTAATAATTATGCATTTCAGAAGAATCAACCAAGACAGGCACACCCAGAGGTGAAACACTGAGAGTCAAGTCATACTTTAGTAACATTAAAGATAAAGATTTACAAGTTCAGTTATCTGCCATAGAGGTATCCTCTAAAGTATTTCACTTTGAGACACTATCAAAAATGAAAACATTACAAAACCTCCCTTTGTTTGCATATACATACTCTATTTTTAATTTCTAATTTCCAGCTTTCAGAAATTCCTTAAGTTTAAATATTGTCAAATGGAAGACAAATACCTTAAAACCAACGTAAGTGGTAGAGAAATGGCCATTTTTAAACTCACTCTCGAGTAGTAGTTGATGTACAATGCTCAACAGGTACACCTGAGTTTAGTTTTACTTTAAGTCTGTCTGATGCTGTACAATCACTGTAAGCGCAGTTGGAAGAAGACAATTTCAGTTTCAAGCAAACTTGTGTTCTTTCATACACTCTTTAGATTTTCCAATTAGGAATAGCACTGATGAGCTGAAGGCCACTGTAAGAAACTCAGGTCCACCCTTTTAAACATCAAAGAGAAAAATTATATCACTGTCTGGAAGCTGGGATCAGGAATTTCATCCTTCTTTGGCTCAGTCCTGTCACTGATCATAAAATACAGCCTCCAAGTGCAAAGCTAAAAAATTTCTGTTGGTATTCATGTCAGAGCAAGAACTTCAGAAGCACATACTGCACTTGAAGCTTATTTTTCAGGAACTTCCCATCCTCTGCCACCCTTTACACCTGGACTGAACCACCGTTGTGAAACCCTCAGGGCTGAGACCTGTCACTTTACATGCACCATGCACACCTTTGCTAGTGCATAAGTTAGACATACCATGTACAGGCTAAGTAACATTGTATTTTAAAGGCGGAAAAAAAAGAATACCCTTTACATGCATTTCTGAAAACCATGGGTCAGAAATAAGAAGAAAAAAAGAAAAAATAATTTGCCCAAATTAATCCTTTCATGTCTAAAGAGAATTAAAGATAAACAAATAGAATGCAGAATTCCCCTTCCCCACAGACATGTGAGCTTTTACTATGTTTTTATTTAATAAATGCAGGGTGGTTTGTTATTTTTCTCTTGAGATAATCTAAGCACAGAGAAGCTGTCTTCTAGAAATCAAAGTCTGTATGGAACCAACACTTTAGATCTTTAAACTCATTTTAAAACAACTCAGACAATGATCCCTTTTAAAGTAAGGCAAAACTGTCTTGCTTAATCTCATGCAACAAGCAGAGATAAAAATCACTGTACATGCAGGCAAAAAGAGTAGGTCGGGAAAGAATGACTTGTCTTGCAGAATACCTGTTAACACTGAAAAATCTCAAGTGTGGACTGATGCAGCTGAAAGCATGGAAACACTTAGTGCTCAGAAGTGATGCATAACATGAGATGCGCAAGAGCAGCTGAATAACCTTAAGCCAGAAAAAGGAAAGACAGCTGGAGAGACCAGGGATTCTTGGGAGAGCTGAATGGAGCTCACTAACAGACCTGTCACATTTGAGCAACAAAAATGAAAACACAGAAAGACACTGAAGAAAGATTTAAAGTAATAAATAGGTATCATCTCACTAAGTGTCAACTAAGGTAGATGTAGTATTTTACAAGCAGAATGTAAAAACAGGGGATCATTTACAGTGATACCAGCAGCTGCTATTGATATAAATGATTAATACAAAGCAACATATATATAGCTGTGAATCAGATGAGCTTCCTAGAAATGGCATCTCTTACAGATTCCCATGTGTCTGAGACAGAATGGACCACTGATCCTTTTAACTCACCCTTCTATAACATGAACAGTCTCTTTGGACCAGAGCACCTGTATTTAGGAAAAAAACCAAACCTTGTTCATAAAACTGCCAGTGCTAAAGAGTTCACTACATCCTGTCAATTGCTGCACTGTTTTGTTTCAGTTTCTGTTAAAAATCTGCACCTCGCTTGTCATTTGAGGTTTGCCTACTTTCAGTTATTGAACCATAGTGTTTGTGTCTGTAAGGCTCAGGAGTCCTATACTACCAAGTTTCCTTTCCCCAGGAAGGTACTTACAGACTGCAATCATGTCATTCGCTCCTTAATCTAATTGGATTTAAAACTAGATCAG
Source organism: Psittacus erithacus (assembly GCA_009867235.2). NCBI lineage: Eukaryota > Metazoa > Chordata > Aves > Psittaciformes > Psittacidae > Psittacus > Psittacus erithacus. The sequence goes on along the minus strand of WYDI02022545.1, from coordinate 8,972 downwards.
TCCTAAAAACACAACCGATAACAGATTTATTAGATAACTCAACTGATGACCAAGTCCCCAGCTTCTAAAGATCCATGAAGCTCTAACAAAACCAGCCAACTGACAGCTTGACTATTTTTCTGAGTACCGCTTGAACAGTACATCACTGAAACAGTCATAAACAATCCCTCCTAACATCAGGGCACAGGAATTGAATCATTTACATACTTGGTCTTTTGCTGACCAAACATTAAAAGTGATTGTTCAAACAATGACAACATTTTATCATTGTGTCAGAAATGAAAGACAGATAGTACCTCTTCTAATCTTTTTATTAACTCTTCAGATTTTCTGTCTTCACTGTGTTTCCTGTATATGTATAACAACAATAAAACAAAATCAAAGCAAGACAATAGCCACTGCATGAAAAATTCTAGAGCACGTATGCAGCTTCCTTATAGTACATTAGGTCATTTCCTCCAGAGGCATTTTACCTAACCTTTTTTAAAATTAGTTAAACTAATACTGTACTCTCTGGAGCCAAGTAATAATAAAAAAGCTCTGCTTTGCAAAATACTTGGTCAGGGAATTGGTAACGAGCTAACCAACCTGTCACTCCAAATCACTGGCTTAAAACCAAGCCTTGCTTGATCATGCCTGGAAGGTTCTGCTACATGATACAAGTCTGATGCTCTGTGGAAAATAAGAGGGGATACAGTCAAGTTCTTGGCAAGGTATTACCCATCTCACACTGGCACTCTTATCAGCCAGAACTTTCATCAGAAAATACAAATATCCTCTGCAGCAGAATCACTAGCTTATCTGGGAGAAAGATCCTGACTTTGATGAATTTGAAAGTCCTTCTTAAGCCAACACTCCTCCCTCAAAAATGTAGGCTCAAAATCTAATAGCAAGGCATATTTACGGTCTGTTTGTATTGCATGCCAAGCAGTATTCTCTGCCCCATCACTATTCATATATGTTCAAATCTCACCACTACCACTATTCACTGTTACTGTAAACAAAGGACTTCAACCTCTCACCAAGGGCTCTGTCCTCTAATTATTTTTAAACTGTTTTCATTCACTTGCTGAAGCAAAAGACCCCTAACAAAGCCATCACCCTCATGCTGCTGAAACAACATCAGCACTCTTAGCAGCAAACAGCAAGAGACAAGCACGAAGCCAACACAACATTTTAGTATTGATTTCTCTAAGAAATTTAAATCCCGCAGGGCATAAACATCAATTTAATCTGTATGCAACTACAAAATGGCCTCACTCACAGTTTTCAGCCAGAACGCTGCTACAACTGGAGTAGAAGCACAATTAGTGGTGAAGGTAAGGGCAACCGATGGAACAAGTACCCCAGCATTCTTGATATTTCATAAGACTATGAAGGCTACAATCACTGATGCCAGTCAAAGACAACCACCAGCAGAAAAACCTGTCTCATAGCCTGACACAAAGCCATCTCCAGAGTGTCCCAAGGACCAGTGGCATTTAGCTTTGCCAAACTGGAAAGCCAGTTCATCCTCCAATGGACCAATACTTTTCTCTGAATTGACAGTCCCATGCCTCCCCTTCAGGTTCTGCAATTCTGCATGACATCGTGAACAATGAAAATCAATCACTCCATGTTATACTAACTGATATTTTCTAAGCTCCCCTCGCTCCATCAGACTGCCTTCCCTGCAGACAGACTGCCACACATTATTACTACCTTCAACCTGCTGGAAAGAGCATCAGAAGAAAACGCCACCTGAAGAAAAAAAGAAATTGGGCACCTTTGAGTTCGCCCTCATGAAATCTTAGACTGAGTTCCTCAGAAAATATAAGTTCCCCCTCTAATCACTGACATGTCAAGCCCAGCATCCTCTGACATTTCCAATTTTTCCCTAGCACTGCAGGACTGCTGTTTTATTTAGGAACGCATCTCACCATATATTTGATCAGAAGGATGTACTTTCACATATTTGAAACACCGGTAACATGTAGCGCTTAAGGGAAAAAACTGGCTCATTCTTACACCAGAGCAAAACCATGGGCATGTCTGCGTCACTCCAGCCAGGACTCAAGCACCAAGTACAATCAGCAGAATTCAGGGCACCAACATTATTTGTGATGACGGATTTATGTATGCAAGAAGCTGTAAATTACATAATAAACACAGCCTTGGGATTTTATGGACAAAGATCATGCTTGTGAAATGTGGCACCTTCTACCCATCTACCCCTGCTGTTGACAGTTAGGTGGCAGAATCAGATTCCTAAAGGTACAGATGTGACACAAAGAGCACATCCAGAGCAACTGGAGTATATGAACTCATTGACAGACACAAGGGGAAGGCTGAAAGCCCTGTTCAAAGTTAACAGCTTCAACACAGACCCCACCCCAGATAACCAGCCACCTACAAGGCAGGATTGAATTGATGCTGCAGTCCCACAAAAAGCTCATTTAACACAACTCTAGCACACACAGGATCCAGCATGTATGGACTTAGTGCTGAGATTACCATTGACACAAAGGTTTCTACACTGAAGACCAGCACATCACTTAAATATCTATTGACTCTATGTGTGATCAACACCAGAACCCATACCTGTGCACTGTTTCCTTCAGCACACATAACATACATCATGGCAATATTTACTTAACCCACCAGTGGGCCTGGGGGTAGATTCTGCTTCCAAGAATAATCACTTTTGTGGATCTTCACCAGGATAGCTTCACTAGGTCCAAGCAAGAACCACTGCAACATTTTCCAGTCAGTGTCAATTTTGGGATGAACTTTAATATTGCTTGGTCAGGAATAGAAGCAACTCCTAAGTGATCACCAAGGTTATTAAAGCATATACTGGCAGATCAGTCTGAACCACTGACAGCTTTATAGCTCCTGCGATCACTTGTGTCAGTAAGCTGCAGACACTGTCATTTCTCTATAAAGTTACCATAGTTTTGACTTCAGAGAGTCCCCAAACCATGCAGCAAGCATGTCTGTATGACCAGCCTCTGAAATCCAGTCATGAATTCAGCTTTCAAAAGGGGATGGCTGCAAGCAGAAAAAGGAAGTAACACAACAGCAGTTGTTTATGATACAATAAAAATTCACGAAAATAAAACCAGAACAGCAAACCTTCACCTTATCTGCATGAATCTCTAAATCGGAGGATGTAAACAACAGGGACAGACCAAACTTTACGTGTTTGTTTCTTGATCACAATGCTCTAGCCACCCCTTAAGCACATAAGCAAAACAGGATACAGGGTGTTACTGAATGATTTCCCCTGAAATCTGATTGAGAAAGATTAGAGCAATTAGAACAGAGTGACACACACTTTTAAAACCCTTAAATCACGATTAATGCGAGGCTTAACGTTTCTCCTAGGGATCATCTGGCGACTCTGCCATTTTCAAAACAAGGCTGACACACACAACCCAGCCTCAAAGAAAAAAAGTCATGAGAGAGAATCCCCTGCCCTCTACTGGCACGCAAGACACACTGAAACCCCAGCACATGCCTTCAGGCAAGCACAAACAGCACCCGAAGAGATGTTTTAAGGGGTTTTGAAACTATTATTTGCAATTTGTATAAGACAACCAGACATATAAAACTGGGAACAAAACCACACGCGAATATAAGACACTCTTTCAGCATCATTGCACTTCTTCCTGCAGCGCTAGCTAGACCGAGGATTCAAAATACTGCTCCTAGCAAGATAGTATATTCATTAACTGAAAGTAAATTCTAAGGGATTATCTAATGTTTGTCATGTTCACAGTGCATAACCAAGAACTATATATGGATGATTTTTATTTATTTATCTTCACAAAATTCTCTTCCACGTATGCTGCTGCTTTTCAGATTACAGCCATCCAAACTGCATTTGGCCCAAGAATAGAGTTCATGACTGCCAAAATTATTTTTCCAGCACCTTGGTGCCAGAGCTTGGGCACTTCTTAGCCAGGTTTCTGACTCATCTGCACCATTGAGATGGCACCACACAAACTGCAGGACACCACAGCAAAACATTTGCTGTGACTGACCACATCAGTTCCATTTGTGTTACAGATCAGTTTAATATGTGTTATCCTATAACTTTCCAGATCTTGTGAGAAGTTATTACTCTATTCTCCCATTGGTGTAAACAACAACAAAAGCCAAGATTTACACTGCTGTGATTATTTTTCTGAATGTAAATCAGCTTGATTCCTGGAAAAATCAAAGTAAATTTCCTGTGTAGACAAGGCCTAAAAGGAACTGAATAAACACAAAGGTCCTGACTCTATATTTCACCCAAAAGACAACTAAGATTTTAAATCACATTAGAAACAGAGAAGCAGCCTGAAAAACAGCAGCTATTAAACAAGAGAAAGTCTAGCAATACAAAAGTAATTCCCACAATGCTCATCCGTACCCTCAAACACATTCAGAACTCACCCTGTTTTCAGAGCTGTCACACAACAATGCAGATGTAAGCCTGCCATCACTACACAAATAAATAACAGAATATGACATTTAAATAATACCACTAAGGAAAAGTGGGAGATGCATACAGCCTGCACTATGTACAACAGTTCTTTTTCAAAGCAACTCGTCTGTTAGTTACTACATAGCTGAAAGACTTTTGGGACGCAGCAAAACAAATGCAAACAAGGTTCCAAGGAATCTAGAGGAACACAGTACAATCACACCCATCTCCTTCTTACTGCAGACATCTACAGCATTTAAAAAAAAAGTTTTTAAAGCTTATTAAGCCATATCCTAAATCTAGTTAAGTTTCTGGCAGTCCTACAGAACCTGAGCCGATTTACAGATAATTTCTACCCATTTGTTTCTGTATCAGAGTTGTCCGATATCTTAAATAGTTCCTCTTGCACTCTGGTGTTTGTCTAACCCCTGACTTTTGCAGATTACAGAAGTATCCTCTTCAGCCATGAGCTTTCTAGGCTATATAAGCCAAGCTTTTCGCGGAGCAGAATCTAAGAATGAAGGCTATAACAGGTATTTTAAACACGATCTATTTGAATCTTTGCCTGTTGCCACAAATAACCTCCCCACATAAATGCAGTTTCAAGTATATAAGAAAATATACAACAACAAAGCCTTTACAGCATAAATTTATGAGGTGGTGTTGCCAAGCCTTGTGATTTGTTCCAGTGTCTCTCTATTTTCTCAACTTACAGCTCCCAAGTTCTCTTTTAAAAGTAAAAAAATTCTATCCTTCATGATTATGGATAAAAGCCTGGAGGTAAGAGTCAAGCAGTGGCTTCTAAATTAGGAGGTCAGCATTCGCTTGTAAAGAAGGAGGTCAGGATGTAAATAAAAATAATACGATTTTAAAAAGTAAAGCATTGGTTAAAAACCCTCAAGATGAGATAATTCAATATTTTTTAAGATGCCACTGGTTGATACACTAACAAAAAATGCCAATAAAACATCTTACTCACCTGCCTGTATTCTTTTTGTAGAACTGTACAGCTAGTAACGACCTGATCCCACTTCTACAGGTAAAATATGGACTTTGTTGTTCCAATGTGCTAAAAAATACTCATATTATTAATTCTAGGAAGCAGGATCTCTTGCTTTCTAAATCACAAGACAGGGAAAAGGCTTCTGCTTTATTAACAGAAAATTGAGGTAAAGAGGTTTATGGCAGATCCAGGAACTGAACATAAGATTTTGGATTGTCTGAGTTACAGTCTTGAGCTTAAGGAAGAAGGCTGGTCTTCTTTTCACTTAACAAGCTGTCGAAGCCCAAACTCTTATTTAAAAATTGACAATGCAGCTCAGTAACAATGAAACAGCAAGCATATTTGAAAAAGAAGACATCTTAAACTTAAACCATCAGTCTGTCTAAAATTAACAGCTGCAAAAACTTGCCCCAACACACCATCCAGAATTTTTCCAGGAGGCTAATTTAGAATTTATGCGAGTTTCTATATCCATCAGGCAGGACAAGAATCACAATACTGACATTACTGTTAGGACTCCTATCTTTGTGTTTGATCTCTAGTGCCATGAGTTGTACCACTTTTCATCATACTTACTGACTTTATATCCCAGCTTTTCAGCATGAATTCTCTTGGCCATGAACTGCCCTTCAATCAACGCTCGTATTTCCACCTCCTTTGCAAAGACTGAAACCTATATCAAAGAGGGAATACATTAAGTTAACAAGCACCTTACACAGTATATAATGCCAAGCTGCAGACTAGTTAAAAAAGTGAGACAGATTTATAGTTTATTATCCTCATCTTCACCCCCAAGTCTGCTTTCAGCAAGGCCTAGTACCTCATTCATACACATAAGATGGACCTAAAGACTCACAACAGAGAACACAACCCATAACCTCAGTGTTTGTTGGCAAATCCATCAAACTTGAAATCAATACACAATGGGAAGAGGTTCTACTGCAAGTTGTAAACTCTTCTCCATGCATTTCCCAGCATCAAAGGCTGCTTAAGAATCAGTATCTCAAAAATATAAAATTAAAGCAGGTAGATAAAATTCAGATGCATTAAGCAATGTCACAAAAATTCATTTCTGTCTGCACAAAAGTGAAACCATGTAATCTTTTCATTTAGTTGCTACATGTAACATTTTTCTGTCCTTTCATCAGAGTATGAGAAATGCAGTGGAAGTAGGAAAATATGGGAGTACAAACACAAAGAAAGCTTCACAAAATACTGAGTTTTTCCATGCACTACAATAAGTGCCTACAACTTGTATAATAGAAGTGATTAAGCATTCATCTAAACAGCAAACATTTAAGACACTAGTGCTATACTGCAAATACCTGACAGTATCAATCTCTCTTCACATGGGTGAAGTCTAATTGACTGGGAGTCATGATTGATCAAAGACACCTTTTGAGTTTCAGTACCACCCAGAAAGCCAGATATTTAAAAAATATCCATTCCTCAAATGAAAAAAGAAAAAAGGAAAAAGATACCAAGAACTTTCCTTTTCATAATTTCTATTTTAATTCCAATTAGACTTGAGCCTGTGTTTACTTAGATACAGCAGTGTAGCTTGTAGGTTACCCCAAGCCACGCAGGACAGAAAACTGAGGTCTTTATATACACATTTAGAGCAAGACAAAAGACACAATATTATAGCCCAAAATTTCAACACATCCATATCTGCGTGTCTGAAACTTAGAAGGTGAGAACTAAGTCATGTAAGCGTACTAAGCTCTCAATAAGCTTAAAGTTAATCCTTTTTCAAAAACAGAATTGGTTTCACTAAATCCATATTTTCCAGTAAAGGAAATGTTTCCAAAAAATAATACCATGTAAGTTTTAGTTCAGGCTTTGCACTGTAGACACTCTCAAGCTACAGTGCAAATACTTCCTCATGAAAATCATCATCAAGGACTTGCACCAATAAATAAAACTTGAAAGCAAGTATCTCTGACCAAAAAAAATAAGAAAGATAATAGCAAAGATTTCAAGCCTTGACAGCACTCCTTCAAGGGTTGAGACTTTAACGAGAGTGTTACTACCTTTTGGTTGTCTTTGTTGAATCTGTGAATCCCAACTGCTTCAGGAGTAATTTCCATCACATCAAAGTAGAAACCTGCACCAAGGAACATTAAAGAGTGTTATGTTTGTTCCTAGCCCAAAGTTGGAATCTTACTTCAGCACACAGCTAAAATGATAATAAATGCTTATCAGGTATTTGGACATTTGAGTTGCCACGCACCCTGCTTCTTAACTGATTTCAGTCCACAAATTTATCAAAATGTCACTACTTTCAAAAAATGTGGATCTTAAGTATGTCTGGGTCTAGGAATCCAAATGATATATAAACAAGACTACGAACAGCAAACATCCACCACGACAAACACACATGCAAGTAACATAGATACTATACAACATATGTTAGAAATGGAGGAGTGGGGAGAGGTGGGGTGGAAGGAAAAAAGCACAGAAAATGGCAAGTAAGAAGAGTACAGGAATACTGTTGGATGAAATTTTGCAACCATATAGAGAACTTCAGACATTTTAAGTCATGAAGCAGAACTGGTCTGAATAGTTTTGATGAGATCTGAAGAAATACACAAATGCTTTGTAGACTACCAGAGAAAACGTGTGAAAAAGATTTCTTTTGTGCTGATGGCAAGAACGGTTGAAACGGTCGGAAAAGATATTCAAGAAATGAGACCAAAAGAAAGAAAACAAGGACAGAGGAACTGAACTGAATAGCTAAGCTCCTAAGGAGACTTTCTACTGTTCAGACCTTGAAACAAGAATATGTTGCCCTACGAGGCCTACAATTATTAGCCAATAAGTAAATAAATAAAGAAATAAACCTAAGAAAAATAAAAAATAAAAAAAAAAATAAAAAATCCCAAGTGCAAGGTCCTGAATGTAGGCTGGGGCAGTCCCAAGCACAACTACAGGCTGGGTGGAAAATGGATTGAGAGCAGTCCTGAAGAGAAGGACTTGGGGATGTTGGGTTGACAAACAACATGACCAAGCAGTGTGTGTTTGCAGGCCAGAAAGCCAGCTGTCCCAGGCTGCATCAAAAGAAGCTTGACCAGTGCATCAAGGGAGGCAATTCTTCCCCTCTACTCTGCTCCCATGAGACCCTACCTGCAGTGCTGTGTCTAGTTCTGGGACTCCCAACAAAAGAACATGGACCTACTGGAGCAAGTTCAGAGGAGGGCCACAAAGACCATCAGAGGTCTGGAGCACCTCTCCTATGAAGACAGGCATACAGAGGTGGGCTTGTTCAGCCTGAATAGAAGGCTCCAGAGGGACCTTACAGCACCTAAAGTGGCCTATAAGGAATTTCGAGAGGGACATTTTACAAGGGCATGTAGGGGTAGGACAAGGGGAATGGCTTTAAAACTGAAAGAGGGCAGAGGTAGATTACATATTAGGAAAAAATTCTTCACTGAGACACTGGAACAGAAGTAGTTGTGGCTGCTGCATCCCTGGCAGTGTTCAAGGCCAGACTGGACAAAGCTTTGAGCAACCTGGTCT